>JANIJG010020308.1:0-25837 GCA_024611175.1 Megaceryle torquata | reverse complement strand
GCAGATCACCTCCCAGTCTGTACTGGTGTACTTTATTATTCTTCCCCAGATGCAGGACTCTGCACTTATCCTTGTTATACCTCATTAGGTTCTGCTCTGCCCGGTTCTCCAGTCTGTCCAAGTCTTGCTGGATGGTGAGAAGTTCTAAAATGTTTCAGGAGTGTGTATGTGAGGCAGCGTGAGCCTGTTACTTTGAGGACAAACTTGTTGGAGAATGGAAAGATTCATTATGCCTCCAAGCCTCCTTTTCAAAGCAGTGCTAGTGAAGAGTTAAATCTCACCCCTCTGCAGCACACCCCGCCCCCACTGCTATATATGGTGTGCCCAAAGGCACTGGAGATTTAATACATGGAAGTTGGGAGTGTGAAGGGGGTCTGCAGGCTGCTAGACAAAGTCACTCAAATTTCAAGAATATGTGGTACATACAAAGATGTTACTTGAGAAAAGCGTGACTTCTCTGTAAAACTGCTTGCTGAGTATACTGGCCCTGTGTCCTAAACACAGCTTTTGTGACTAGATGAGCAAACGGTATATCAGCTTTTTCTTTAGAGTGAAGATAACTAAACTATCTATTGTATCATTGAGTTGACTGAACACTAGATTGAACAACTGGCAAAAAATCCCCCCCAGTTACTGTAGAAGCAGCTGTAATATCACAGCGGTGTCCCAACACAGTGCATTTGCTGTCAACTTCTGTTAAAGGCTTTTAAATGGATGGGCAGTGTTTGGGGGGGGGACGGACGGACGGACAATTTATGTAAACCAAACATAACAAAAAATAAATTCAGAACTGGAAATGTCAGGCAGTGATCTGGAGTAGATTCTACCCTGAAAGCGATAATGACCAAGCTAACAACAATAACAAAATACTAGGTAACTAGAGATGAAGTACAAAAGGATTACTAGAACACTGAGGTCCCAGTCTTCCCAGTGCTGCTCTTGTAGTTAATAAAATGGTAATGGGGAAGATGTAATACTTTTTCTTGTTTATACCTCTCTTGTACTTAATGCAGCTTTAAGTGAGGGGGTAGATACAATAATACCACCAGAATATCATGGAAGCATTGAAAAGATCAGAATTAGGAATTAGATTAGGGTTATAAGTGGTGGCTGACAGTATCCCAAAAAGTAACAGCATGCCCCTTCATAAACCTCAGGCCACTCTTGAGAGGTGGTCTTCAGAATGACAGCTTGCATACAAATGCATATAAATTTGATACACTTGATGGGATAAATTTTATCCAGTTGTGACTTTTCAAAACAAGCATGATTTTTATCTTCATGTTACTACCTTTCTGGCAAAGGTGATGTTATCCCACCTTTGCATCTTGTCAAAAAGTAGCTCAGCATATACCTCTGAATGTGAACTGTTACTCTCTAAACAGAAGCAGCCATGTCAAGCCAACCTAACTTCTTTGTGTCTCTACCTCAGTAGAAAATCTTTAAGGCAATGTTCATGTGATCCTGAAGGGGTGAGGGTGGCTTCCATCCTGAGTGGCTTACTCCTGAAATAACCTTTCAGGGAGCAATTTTGTTTTGACATCATGTGATGCTTCCAGCTTCAACTAAACCTCTATGATCTAGGAAAATAGGCCTTACAGAGAACTACTAGAGAGATTCTACTGGAAGTTCAGAAGCACCGCAGTTGAAACTAACATAGGGTATACATTAATTTCCCCCTTTATGAGCCTTTGTCATTGGCTGGATATAGGTAAGGTCAGTATGTCTGCAAAGGCTAGAATAGCTGGGTTCTCTGGCCTCTTAAGCTTCTAGTGGCATACCATACACTTGGGGTTGGACTAGATCCAAAGGTGGTTCTTTCACCTTCATGCTTTCGTGTCAGTTCTTTCATTAATTTTTCTTTGTGTCTGAGTCAGTGAAATTAGTTCAAGTAGTATGTGATTACTGACAGTATTTACTGGTGTTCCTATCTTGGTTTCTTTGCAACAATGCAAAATAACTTTTTACATTGAGAGTAAAATGGAAGAACCTTAACATAAGAGTAGGTGTTAGCATGAGGCTTACTTTTACAAATTGGAACAAAACAATCACTTGAAACCATTCTTTCAGTCAATAGCTTCATTTTCATATGTTCTTAGATATTGCAAGTAATTCAATTTTATCTACAGAAAGGACTATAATTTTTATAGTTGAAGTCATTGAGGGTGTTAGACTACTCATCAGCTTTATTTGGTCACACAAACTGTGTGGAGGACTCACTCAGCTGGCTCATTTGACAGTTTCTTAGAGAAGTCCTGCCTTTCAAGTAACATCCTCGTGAATACAATTCAAGGTTAGCATTTTCATTCTGTATGTGTCACTTCTGAAAACTGATTCTTACATGCCAGCCAGCCTGTGCTATTCAAAGAACAGGGCTGCTAAGGAGCTCAAACTGATGAACCCCCTCAATGGTGTGAACTCTGTGGGGTCCAGGCACAAAGTTGCATTCATTCTGGGGGGGGAGGGCAAAGCAAGGTGGCTTATGCAAAATCTGGCTAGTTGCCTCGCTAGCCTTGGCACAGGTATCTCTTGTCATTTAAATCTGTGTCCTTTTTGCTTCAGCCTCCTTCAGATAGCCTGTGTTCTGTGTCTGATCCCTTCCACACATTGATTAGCAACAAGTATCAGGGTGAACTGGCTGCAGTCTAAGAGGTAAAGGAAGCCAATGCCAGACCAGTTGAAATAACTGGACAATGGAAGTAGCAAACCCTGCAGCTGAAGATGCTAGAGGGTAGAAGGAGGAAAAACCTGAACTTCCCTTTCTCTTGTACAAAACTGTTCAACTCTTCTCCTTCCCTAGTTGTGCCTTAAAGCTAACAACCCAAAACTTTGGAAGGGAATTAAATAACTTTGATTCTGTGTTGTTCATTGTTTTGTTTGGGTTTTTTGCTAACACCATAATTCTGCTTTTTTTATGTTGTTCAGTCACAGGAACACTTTATGCTTTTAAGTAGTCTTTTGCTAGTGCAAGTCACTGTCTAAATGTGAAGCATGTGTTCATTCCTCAGCTGTTTAGCAATATGCTTTTTCTGTTGCTATTCATTTGTCTTCATTATATATTGTCAGTGTACCTATATAAGCATAATTTTTATATAGTGGTTATGAGGGTTTGGCTAGCAGAGTAAGACTGGCTTTTTTCCTAAATGAAAGATAAATCTTGACAGCTAATCAATCTAGGAATAATATATTGAACCAGTATCCTGTCAGAACTGTTGTTTTGTGTCTTCACCAATGTTCAATACAGCAGTTTCAGGCAAAAAACCCAAACAAAACAAGGAAAGCTGTATAGTATATAGTTCTAGACTACCTAGTCCACAAGGTGTCCTTCCATTGTATTTTATATCTAAAATTACCTTGGGAAAACATTGAAGATATACTTACTATCTTACACTCTTCAAAGTTAGTTTTCTAGTAAGAGCAACACCAAAAAAAGGGATTTCAACTGAAAATACTATGTAATGCATGAAAATTAATACAGTCTTGCCTCAAGAAGACAGTGTTTTCACCAGTATTTTTAGTGTTTGAGATTTAGTCATTTTATTGGCATTCACGGAAGAAATGTAAAAGGCACACTTCTCATAAGCGAGGGGATAGATTTGAAATAGGAAGCGTTGCATGTTAAAAGAAACACCAAAAAGAGTAGTGATACCTCTCCAGCTGAGATGACTATGTGCTATCCAGATATGCTGGTTTGTTCTAGATGTTGTGTTCTTGGGGAACTGACAGAATGGGGTTTATTCCTTGCTTTGAGAACAGTTATTCTATGTTGTGGCTTATGATTTTTACTACAAAGCTTGCTGGTATGAATTTTCTTAAGGGGGGGTGTGTGTGTGTAAAGAAATAGTTGATACCTGTATTGGTGGATTCTAATTTTGGAAACATATTGGCAATTTTCCATTTGGCTTCTGTGGCAGAGATACTTTTAACAGGTAGCTATATAGTCCCTTGCCCTAAAGAGAGGAAGTAAATAATCCAAGGTGACTTCAAAAGCTGTGTATCTAGTAACTTGTTTTGGATGCACATATGCTAATGAAGTAGCACATTTCTGAGCAGCATGATGTGAAAAGATATAGAAATACTGTAACTGTACTTGTGATCTCAAAGCAAAATCATCTTTAGAGATCCCTGCCTGACCTAGGCAAGCTGCTGCTAGAAGTTCACTTGGAGGGAATGGCTGTTGTTGAAAGATAAGCTCCCTAAATCAGTGAGAATCAGAATATCATGGGGTATGTGGGTTTATTTTCCCAATTTAAATGATCTGGTTTTCTCCAAGCAGGGGAGATATTCCTACCAAATACGTATGCCATGGTTCTCTTTCTGCTACAACTAGGTAGAAATGCTTTCAGAATGAAAGGTCTTTATTTATAAAAGTGTAAACAAACAAAGAAACAAAACTAGCCAAACAAATTGTCAAAACACCCAGCTCTGATGTGGGCAAAGAAGCCACTTCTTGGAGGGAGCTGACTTGTTTCATGTTTGATCCCATATGGAGTTACAGAGGGAAACCATTCCTTGAGTGCTTTTGTTAAATAAAGCTGTTGCCATGAATTAAGCAACACTGCCCTGGAATGTTTCTGATCATGGTCTTGCAGAGCTTGTGACCTTTGCACTGAACATGTGAACTGAAACTTCATCTTCCAGTGTTAGATAACCATGTTAAAAATTCAGAGGTGAGGCAGTCTTGAGATTTCCTTAGGCTAGTTTAAATGCCAAGTGAAATTTAAGTACTGATTTATAGAGTTACTCTTCCATTTATTTGTAATTCTAAGTCAAATTGAAAAATCTACAGTCTTTATTCCAAAGTTGAAAATTCTTTTGTCAAGTTAAATTCCAACCAATTTCACAGACAATATCTTAAGGCTTTCACTTATTGGACATGCTAAACCACTAAAATACAGCCACCTTCTTGTCTAGAATCATCCAATTACTATTAATCTGGATGTTTATAATAGTATACTACTACCGCAATTGTTTTAACCAAGAACTGGTTGTAGCAAGAACTGGAAGAAGGCTATTCAGTGTAACTGGGCTGCAGCCCAGAGGGGGAGAGGAGCAGTTTACAGTCTCTTATATCACTTTGCCACTGGGCTTGCTATCCTACTAGAATGTTATAAACAATTAGTATTTTTCTTGTTTACCAGATAGAAATGCTGCCATCTCTTGGCTATTTATTGTCCTGGCCTTTTAAAAAAATACTTTTTTTTTTAGTTTCTTTATTTTCTGATACTATGTTTCTGAAAAATCAGGTGGCTGTATGATGAAAGGCTTAATGTCACATGCTGTAGACTCAAGATTTTGTATGGATTTCTTAATATTTACTTATTCTACCCTGGAACAAAAGGAAGAGGAAGTACTACTTGGTTCAGTTAGTCAACTTTCTGATGCATCTCTGTGTATACCTCCCTAAAAATATGCTAGGCTAAGATGGGCTTCTGTCCTTGCTAGATTTGCTGACCAGGATTTGTCAACAGTGCTGGCATGTGAAAGTTATGTCTGGCACAAGGGCATTCAGCCTTCATGCCTTAAGTGTTTGGCAAAATATTTCCTACTGATCTTTGTTTTGATCAAATTCTGAATTCTGCAGAATTAGGGAAAGAGCGTCACGTTAGGTTCTGACCAAGTTTCTGATAGCAGTTTTACTGAAGCTGGCTTAAGGCATTGTTTAAAATATTGCAGCTTCGGTATTACCTGTATTGTTAGGAGTTATAATAATTAACTGTTAATTCCAGAAGACAAATGCCTTTTCTAACTGTAAGCAGCCTTGTCTTCTCATACAGAAAGTTTTGTGCTGGCTGAGCATTTATCTCATTGCACAGTGAACCTTACTCCTGAGAATGCATAGAGAAGGGTTACTTCTTGAGCTCAGTCAACCTGCCAAACATGAAACCTCAATCAGCCTTAAAGAAAAGGAACACCCCCGATGGAGGCTCTTACTTTAATAAGCCAATCCATTGGGGTGCTGGGAAAACTTCCTGCTTAAAACCTACTGAAGTGAGAGAAATGGGACTTGCCACCTCTCAGAGGTCTTTTACCATAGAATAACTCTGCAAAGCAGTAACACTCATATCTCAACAGGCTGTAATACCAGCTAGTGCAATTCCCACCCCAAGCAGCAAGTTTTAGTGGAATGCAGAAACTTGAGACAGAGACAAGGTGCTTATAGAACACAAGAGTATTTCAGTGTGAGTGGGATTGTCAGGATGCTAACTAACATCGTGACTTCTGTATTAGCAAATGGAATTAATTTCTTGATGTTTAACTTAAGATCTGTTTGGGGATAGAGGATCTGGGTTTCCAGCATCTGTTCAGAAGTTGCAGCTCAAAAATCCATTCCTGAAGGTAGTCTCCTTCTTATGCTCCCTACCCCAGCCCCTTCAAGTGTTAGGGTGGGAGGTCATTGTGTAGTGACTTTGCTCTGTTGTACCCCTGTTGTATTCACCTGTCAAAGATGAGGCAGGTGTAAATCCAATTTCCTGTGAATGGATTTTTCAAGTCTTAATTTCTGGGATGGTGGTTTGGAGTCTCATAGGAGCCATTGAGCTTTATAAAGCAGAACCTCAGTGATTGGCCTGAGAGAGCAAGGATAAGCCTGGCTTCCTCCTTAGTAGGAGAGGAGGGGGCATGTGGTGTGCCAGTCAGTGCTCCAGTAGCTCTTAATTTGTATCACTAAATTCTTTATCCTTGCTTAAAAAACAAACAAACAAAGAGGATGTGAGATTTTTGTATTAGTGAAGCTTATTTTCTGTTTTGTACTGGAGTGGATTAAATACATACTGTAGCCATAGCAAATAATGTTTCATTGTGTGAGCTGCATTCTTCCTTTCTTGCAGATTTTAGAGTAAGAAAAGGGTGAAAGATAAAATACAAGCTTTACTAAGCCTTCTATTATATCATGACCTTTTGTAATTATAAAGTGTAGAAGAGCTTTGAAATGTCATTCTTGGATTTAAATGGCAATTAATGACAGTCCCAAGGTTCATAAAATACTTTTGTTTAGCAGAAAAAACGATCTATGCTGTGTCTAGTTTTGGCATACAGATTAAAGGTGTACTGTGCTGATGATGCTGTGTCATTAATTAAAAACTACTTGGTGTCTGTTTTCTACCATCTTTAATATTGCAGTCAGTAGTGCTGTATAAGCAGTAGTGCCTTTTTTAATGGAAGCTTGCTGGAGGGAGGAATGATTGGAAAAAATACAGTGCATCTGAAAATTATGGGAAAATTTTTGTGGCAGATTTGTTAGGATTAATATTTTAAGTGAATAGTTCTGGCTAATTTGTGATAAAAGTAAACAGATAATGGAAACTTTAAGACTTGCTTGCAGCTATTACAATGGCAAAGTATTTTGAATGGAAGAACAAAACCCAACCTTTAAAATTTTTTTCAGTCTTTGACAAAGCTTAGGAGTTTTTAACATCTCAAAACATGTTTGACCTCCCCACCCTTAAGCCATTTTGACACTCTTTACCATTGCATTTCAACAGGAAAGAAAGATCCTTTTTATAGCCAAATGGCTTCCTCCTTCTCATCTCCCTCCTTTCCTTCCATCCCCCACCCTAGAGTGCCTTTCTAGTGCTCAGGCTTCAGCTGCTGCCTGGATACTGGCTACATCTGTCTTGTTTAGATGGTCCTTAGAAAAAACAGCACAGAATGTGACTGGAGGGCTGAAAACAAGATATGTTTCCCTTCAAATGTGAAAGGACTGCACTTGCTTCTGCCGTTTCCCTGAACTGTTTTTAAATTGATCATGGCTAGGGCTGGTAAATGCCTTCCCTCCCTCTCCGAAATGCAAAACAGTGGAAGAGTCTAAGGTGTTAAATATGGTGGTGTTCATAGGACTATTTCCCCTTATACAACTTGCAGTGATGAATTCAGCTCTTTTTATGGGATCCTGCTTTGAGACTGCCATTGGGAAAAGTTTCAAAGAGGATAGTGTTGCTCTGTGTGGAATTTGGAGGTTTGCAATTCCATATAAATGTTTTCACTGACAGCAGACTGGGCTCTTGTACTTTTATTGAAAGGGACAGCATTAAAAATTGATTTTGGGTCTGAGCAGTGCATGATGTTAATCAGTGGGGTGGGAGAGCAGCGTAACTTTATCCTGTTCATAAAAATCAGCTATAGTTGAAATGGATTTATCCTCCTGACAGTATCTTGTTACCAACAAAACAGGAGGAGACTGTCTTAACATCACCACGTTCTCATGCATTTACATTACAACCTGTGTGTGTCTGGCTGTTCTGAGGTGCTAGCTTTGGGTTAGCAGTTCCTTTATCAGCCACCACCCTGGATAATGTGTATTATAATGAGCTGCAGGGAACAGAGGAGAAACAGTAGCAGAAGAAATAGCTCTTTTAAGAACTGTTACCCCTTGTTTTAATAATGGTTATTACTATTATCTGTTCAAGAACTTACTAGCCATTTCATTTTTTAGTAGGCTTATACTGCAGCGAATGGCTATAGATGTATGAGCTGGTTTTGTTCATTGATGTTTTAGAGTCATGGATTAGTGACAAAAGTATGTAGGCTTAGGAGATACAAACCTAAATAGCCTGCATGTTTTACTAGTGACAGAGGTGTCCAAGAACTTGGTCCTTTAAATTTTGTGGAAACACTGCTAGAGTGAGACTGGGTTTCATTTCAGTGTTTCCTGTGTAGTAACAGTGCTTGAACTTTGGAATCCACTTTCCCGGCTTTTGTGGGGGTAGGCAGAGCAGAATGGATATTTGCACTGAACTCAGGCACGTGTGCTGAGCTTCAGACAATTATTTGGCTTTTTAACATACTTGTATTTTGGCATGTTGAACCAGCCACACAGGGTAGTCCCACTTATTTGCACATGAGGTGAGGAAGGTAACCTGGCCAGTTTACCAGGAGCTTTAGCTTCCATTAACCATGTATTGCTGAAAACTGGCTTGTGATTCTGTGCAGAGATGTATAACCTCACCCAGCTTGGAGGCTGCTTTAGCTTGTGTTGAGATTCTGAAGCTGGTGTCTAGGATTTGTTGTAAGGGCAATCTCTGCATCGTGGCAGTCTCAATATATGTTGCAGAATTTGTTGGGGAATGGGTAGTTTAGGCCTAAAACTAAAGGAATGCTTTTAAAATGTGTTTCCCTATGAAAAGGTGGAATAAATAAGAAATTAGATTTTAATGAAATCAACTGACTCAGTTTCCTCTGGACTTGAAGGGGTAAACTTCAGCTTCATTCACTGATTTAATAAAAATTAGTGGCCTAACATCTGTTGATTCTCAGCAGATCTGAAGGAGGTCACAAACTGGAATAGGCTGTACCTGCCTAACTGTGCCTATACTTCTGGGGATTTGTGCTGGTGTAAACTGACATTTACATTAGCTGGATTTTGTTTTAACCAAAAGAGCTGTGGAACCTGCAGAGACCAAACTACTTGTAAATAAACTGTAGCTTTATCTTCAGACTGCTCTCCAGAGGTGTGGATTTTCTTGACTGAAATGACTGCTAATGCCCAAAACACCTCGCTAGGGGAAACCTGTGTACCTTTGATCTGTACCTTCCCCTGCAGAAAAATGGCGTTTAGGGGGGAAGGACATAGAGGAATATATTGAAATTATTAGCCCTCTTTTTAAAATTTTCAATTCAGTAAAAGTTGAGAGATTTTTATTTTGACTCTGCATGCCAGGAGGATTGGTTTTGCTACCCAAATTCTGAACTTGGGCCATAGCTCTGTGTGCAGTCCTCTTCCTCTGCTGGTGTGTGGTGGGAGGGGGCTCAATGGCCAGGTTACCGGGGAGAGGTGGAGCTGAAGGATAAATGTGGACTACACAGAGTAGTCGCACCCCGACTGGTGGGAGCCCTGCAGGCGTTAACGATAGCCTGGGTCGGAAAGCACTAATACCCATCCGCCGGTTTTAGTCGTAGCCCTTGGAAGATGCTGTTTGGCTGCTGTTTGGCCCCTCCGAAGTGCCCTGAACGCCTCCAGCTCCTCAAAATGGAGGCTGTTTGCCGATACAAAGGCAATCGGGGATGCTGCCGGAGGGCGTTCCCTCCCCACCGCTTCGGCTCCTTCAGGCCCTGGTTCTGCAGTGGCCCCAGCGACTGAAGCGCACGCTGCTGCTGGGAGGAGGGGCAGGCTGCCCCCTCTTGCTCCTCTCCAGCTGGCTGTTCCCACCAATTGCTTTTACAGCGGCACTGGCTTTTACACCTGTAGTAGTATTCCTGTCTCTTCCCCACCATTGGTACAACAGGCTGTAGCGAGGAACAGAGCTGATTTGTGAGCTCTTATTCCCAAATTATGGACAAATTCATGGTAGCCTTCAGATTAGTTCTCTGGCATTGCAAGGGGGTGTAATGCTTGTGTGAGGGAGTTGACTAAACTGGGGAGATCCCCATGAAGGTGGTGGCCCTAATGGGAGGGTTTGCTTGGGTCAGCCTTGAAGCAGTTGTGAAACCCCACCACATATTTGCAAACAAAGCTGGGAGGTGGTACTGCATGGTGTGTGATGGAATTGATAAATGCTTTATATGTCATCTTTTTGAAAGTAGAGCTCATGTCCCCTGGATGCTTCCACAGTGCAACCCTGGGTACTTGTAATGCTGACTAATCTGGAAGGAGAAGTAGTGTGGGGCTGGGATAAATTGCCTGAAGCTGAGAATCTCTCAGGATTGTATTGCATCTGTTTGACACTATGAAAGCACAGTACTAAAAAGCTATCTCATACAGTAAACCTTGAACCACATGTGCCTTCAAGTCCAAAATATTGCCTGCAATGGATTTCCTTGCTCTTTTTTCTTCAGCACGCTGAATTATGCCACTAACAGAAAAAGTCCTTTATCAAGAAGAGACACTGGTTCCCTGCATGAGCTGAACAAAAAGTCAGTGTTACAACTGAAATCTGTAATAGTGGGTTTCCCTTCCAGTTTACTGAAGTCTTTTGCAAATACCATTTTAGAATGGAGCTCTTAACATTTCCAGAGTTAAGCTGTAATCTTTTATCTTTCAAATTTGCTGCTTGTCTGGCACAACAACTTTTCACCTGTCTTCTAATTCAACACTTGTTTATCGAATCTGGCTTTAATGAACAAATGTAACTTTGGTTTAAGGGGAGAATATTAATGTACAGTGTAACTGGGGCTTCTGTTCACTGTAAGGGTCTTTTGACCTGCTTATTAGTGGGGGCATTGTTCTGGTAAGCCATTCCAGGACCCATCCTGCCAGTCTTCTGCACAGGATTAATCATTTCCTCTTGACCTCATGCTCTCTTTTCCTAACATGTTGCATTGATCAGAATCCTTAACTTGCAAGTTTGCTCCTGCTTTTTAAAAATGAGAGGAAAAGGAGGGGAGAAGGAATGCAAAGAAATTAAATATAATGTCTGCTGTTAACATTCTTAGTAGGCTTTTTTCCTTGTCTCCTCCCTTCTCCCAAGAAAATAAATCCCTTTCTGGTATGTATTAGCTCCAGATCTCAAGCATCTAGAGTGCCTCTGTTTCATTGGAATTATGGTTTTGAGCATGCAACTTCCTGCAAGATCAGCATTGCTTATAAAGGTCACATTTAAAGCTTTACCTAGCTGAGGCTTTCAGCTACTGATCTACCAGATTAGAGCACTATATTAATCTTCTCGATCTGCAGTATTTCCATCATAGGTAAGGCAGTGTCAAAAATACTGCATGTGACTCTTAATTTCCCCCTTTTTTTTTTAATTCCAGCAGAGGAAAGTATGAGATCACACACACTACCTCGGAGTAGAGAAAACTCCATGTTTGTCTTTACTGACAACATCTTTTGTTATGCCTTTAAGGGAGCTGTTGACTTAAAGGTACAAGGGTCTGCTGCCAGCCAGTCCCAGATTATATCAGTAGCAGAAAGGAATACTTGTTCTGTTCAAATCACCCAATGGTCTCCGTTTCTCTACTGCCTGTGGCTGGCAACTGAACCAAACTTCCCAGGAGCAGATGTCTTGACCTCAGACTTCACTTATGCCTAAATTAGTTTTTCGGATGCACTGTGTCCAAGCATGATATGGATTTGAGAAGGCTGCTGCAGCTTGTGCTTCCTTTTTGAAGGTGTTAATGGCAGCTCTGAGTTTAATTCTCTCAGTTAAGACGATGAAAGTCAATGGGAAGAAGGCGCAAAGGGCTCTTTTGTCATCTTATAGAATCTCTTTCTGTGAGGTGCCACACTAAAGGTAGTATTCCACTCTTGGCCCTTGAATTATTTATTGCTAGAAGGTGTAAGAAAAGCAGCATGCCTTGTATCTCTGGATGGAGTGATGCTGGCTGGTAATTTGTTCTAGGTTCATGGCTTTGCTCAGATCAAAGGAATATCCCAGGAGCAGTACCTTCTGCTGCTTTGGGCTACCTGGGCATGCATCTTTGCATCTCAGTTTAGGTGTGGGATCCCCAAAAGGGGGGGACTAAACCATGTGACTGACAGAGCACAGATCTGAACACAAATTTGTGAGTAGCAGACATGATAAATCTAGAAGTGGACTCTAGAAGTAGTTCCATAAGGTGGAAAGAACTGAATGTGGTTCTTGTATCAGAAGCAAACAGATTGGAAGCTCTGCCTCTAGTGAAATTTGTAGTCCCGTGGAGTGAAAGAGCTGTCTACAAAGAAGCCCATCCACTAAACCCATAGAGTCTGAGATTGAGACACAATAGCACTTTCTTGGTGAAACTGAGGGTTTTTAGCTTTTATTAACCACTGATTCTGGAGGAATTGCCAAATTTGTTTCCTGCCCCAAGGTAGGGTTATGGGATCATCATCTTGGTGAGAACTCTGGCTAGTAATGTCTCTTCACTTCCCAGAACAGCACATGAGGACCAAGTAAAAAGACTGTATCTTGGGGGGGTGGGGAACAAACAAAACCAACACCACTTTTTTGTGGTTTTGTGTGTATCATGAAATATTTGGAGGCAAGAGGGCCATTCATGAGAACACCTCTGTGGATATGGAAGCAGGTGTTGCCTGTTTGGGTCACTGACAAAGTAAAACAACCTGCTCTTTAAAGAGGAGGGTTCAGGCTGGTAGTTCTGGCACAATGTGTTGGATGTTTGGGGTTAGGCAAGGGGAGCTCTTTCCTGTTTCTCCTCTCTGAAGGTACTGTGGAGGAGGGTGTGCTTTCAGCCATACCCAAGACTTTGTATTAAGTAGTTGTTTTTAGCTCCTGTTGGCTACCACACCCAAACATCTAGGCTATTGTTCCTAGCTTCTGCTGCTGGCTTGTGTGCTCTCTGCTACCTCCCCTAGCATCTGGCCCTAGTGATAAGAGACACTAGCAAAGATGAGGAGGAACATGCAGTCACAAATGGGGGGGCTCTTGGTTGAATCTGATCTGTCTTCCTTCTCTGTAACCTTCACTATAGAATGCTATGAAGTATCTTACTGTCATTAGGTGATATCAAGTGGGTCCGTCAGCTGGGGTGTGGAGGGGGATAGTTGCATAACAGGCTACCCTTTTCATGTTGTCTTGGTGGTATTGGCCAATATTACCCCATTCAATACAAAAAAGGGCCTTTTTACTTACAAAACTTCTGTGTGCACATGAAGATGTGTTTTCATTATTGAGACTGGATGCTTGCAAAAACTGCTACATTAGTGATTCTCTAGGAGTTCCTTGTGAATAGCTTCCAGCTCTAAGGTGTCTTCTACTGTAATCTCCAAGTCCTGACTGTAGTCCATTTACAGGGATGAGAATAGAGGTTTAATGGAAAATACATCTCTCCAGTATAAACAGAGAAGGTATTTATTTTCATAGGGCAGACAGAATAAAGCTGTGGCCAGATCAGGGCTAGTCAGTCACCTGGATGATTCCCATCTTGATCCAATCCCATTCCTTGCTCTGTTGAAGAGCAAATGACTACCTGTAGTGCTGGTCCAGAATTTGGCTGCTGGTTACAGCCCGGAAGGTATACCTGAACACCTGAAGAGCTCTGCAACATAGTCTTGTCTTATTTCTAGCTCAAACAATAAACAGAACTATCTTTTTTTGGAAAGAAGGTATCCAAGTAGCTGGATTTCATAAGTTTCTGTGGCAGAAGCTGTGTCAGTGTAGTATCCAATTCCAGAATACAAATTGCAGAAACAGCTGCTGTATCTGGTCCAAAACCAGTGTCATTTGATGACTGGCCTGTTTATATGAATGCTGTTGGGTTTTTTGGTTTTGTTTGTGGTGTTGTCTTCTAAACTAGAAATGTGCAGAGTAACTATTCATAGCAAGGTTCTTTCTACCTTTGTCCATCTTGCACCCTTCTCAGGGCCACAGAAGGTAGTGCAGCAACAGCCACAGGAGTTAGCTTTGTAGCTTGCAGACCTGATGCAAGCTTTAGTCTTTCTCCCTTGGAGGGAAATTTGCAGTGGTAGGATCTACCTTCTATTTGGGAAACAGTGGGCATGTGCAGACTGCATTAAGTGATGGTAACACTTCCAAGGTGTATCTGAGTTCATGTTTGTGCTGAAGTAAACAAACCAGAATGTTAAAAACAAAATCAGCTGTTTTCTCTGAATGGAAGTGTCTTCAAGTCTCTGCAATAGAAGATTTCTGGTTACTTTTTTGCTTCTTTAGTGTTACCTGAACTGTATATCTTCAGAAAGAATTAAGGTCAACTGCCCATCTGCATCTCTTAATTTGCTAACTGGGTGAGCTTTAGTTGCTTCCCCAAAGAAATTTTCACCCTGGTCTTTCAGTATTCTGTTTGAGTAGTACTCTTTATTAAAGCAGGCTTAAATATGATTTCACTGGTGTGAGCATTAAGATGTTAAGCTCTTTAGAGAAGTCTTGCTTCTTGAGGTTAGCTCTGACCTGTATACATGTCTCTTCAGAATGTTATATTGGCTGTGTGATCTCAAACCTTTCCTAGAAAGAAAGGGTGTGGCAAGAAAGGTTGTTGTGCTCCTTCTTAACAAAGATGTGTTAAGGGTGGTGTGCTTTCTACCTTGCCAGTGAAAATAGTGAGTGCATTTAGAAAAAATCCAAATGCACCTGCACAGGGATGTAGCATTACTCAAGTCAATGTGTAATTGCAGTTTTCTGAAAATTCTGCTCCTTCCCCCTGAGCTGTGGGGATATGACTCAGTCCATGCCTACAGTCACTGCTATGAAGACTTCCAGCTCTTCACAGGTAAGAGGTGTAGTGACTAATCCTGGAACACTCCCTTAGTATGGGGAGAGGGGGCTCTTCATGTGCTATTTGGACAACTTGCTGTTCCCTACTACGCAAGGGAAAACAATAACTTAATTTTTTATTGCCCTTACAATAAAGTGTGGATGTGGTGACCCTTTTTTAGACGATAGAAATTGCTTAAATACACATAGAATTGTCTTAAATATACATAGAAATCTCTTACTATCTGATTGCATGCAAACAGTGTTTGCATATGTGTGCTCAGCTGCTAATGGAGGATTAAACATGCCCTTCAAATGTACTTTAATTGGACGGAAGCCCTTTTGATACCAGTGCCTGTCTTTGCCAAGCAGCTGTAAAACCAAACCCTTTCTAGGAACTTGGAAGCAACCAGACCAGAACTCGGCACGTACAACAGACATTCAGTTCAGCAGGGCAGCTTAGAAGGACCAGTCAGGAACTATTTACCAGAGGACAGTAGCAGATGAAATTTAAGTTCATGGAAGCCAGATAATAAACTTGACCTCGGCTTTCTGTCTTTGCTTCCTCAACTATGTAAAAAAAGTGAGACTAAATGCAGTGTTCTGGCCCTTCTCAGGCTGAAGAAGCTTATCTATCTCAGGTGTGTTGTTTTAAAAGTATATAATAAACTGTTTTCAACAATAATTTCTGAAAACTTCAATCATTCCAGGAGAGAAATGCAGTATTCTAGTATTCTCTAAAGTACATTCATTGTCTTAAATTCTACTTGCTCTCCCTGCTAGATTAATAAAAGCTAGTCAAATGATTCAAATGCTTCAATGTCTTTGCTTGCTTTAAAAGTTTGACAATTTCATATTAATTATTTGCACCTAAAGCTTCACAGTACAAACTTGGTCTGGAGAGATTAAAGAGTTAGTTTAATCTTTGCCTGTAAGACTGTAAACTCCTCCTTTCCTCCCACCCACCCCTTCAAGGATAATATTCCACTGTGCCAGATTGCCCATATTGCCACCAGAAAATTGCTTGGACCACTTCGTACAAAATCAAAGGTCAACTCCATGCCTTGGTGGCAGCTGGGAAACTAATGATTTAATGCTGCTTTGACCCTTGGCTTTCTAGTCTGTTTGAATCTGACCCAATGTTTTAATTTTCCAATACTGCTGGGCAGTTGGCTTTTGTCTGTTTCCAGATGTAACTTGCATACTGAGGCCAGTTACTGAAGTGGGAACAAAACATCTCAGCCTGCAAGGGGAAGGAAAAATAACAGCATTTAATTTTTTTATGCTACCAAATACAGCTGTTCAGGGAGCCTGACAATTCTACAGCTAACAAGGTCACATTTAGAATAACAAAATGTGAGTATTTGTCCAGCATTTACATCTAGACTTAAAGTATTTTAATGGTAGTCATTCTGAAATAGTGCTTTTTTTACAGGTCTGTAAAAAGTAACCGAGTAAAACCAGTAGCTTTTTCCCCTTCTGCCCTCAATCTCTCAGAACCAGTATTTCATCCTTTATTGGAAGAAAGGGCTGTGTTTGATGTGATACTGGAAGCATCAGCAAAATAACCATTTGGTTCTTGAAAATGCATGTGCTTGCTATTGGTGAGAGAATAAAAGTGTAAAGTGGGATGGAAAACAGTGGTGAAGTGCTTTTTAAAGCACGGCAATATTTAGAGTAATTTGTCACCGATTTTTGTTGTATATACCAAGTGAATACATTAGGGGTTTCCAGTACGGGTAATTTTGTAACCATTGTCAGTACAGTTTGATCGTGCTATCAATGGTGTGATAATGGTGGGGAAAGCACCCTAAGATGGGTAGCCTTTTCTTAATGAAAAGACTGCTGATTGTTTGGAAAGATTCCCCTTGAGTGCTGATGCATATGGCAACTCCTCTTTGCCTGAAAGTGCAAATCTCTTGTTTTGTTTGGTCTGTCTGCCCATCACAAGTACTATTAGGACTTGATTCCTGCCTGAACTACACTGCAGCTCTCAGAGGTCAGCTCATACCCGGGCTTGTGTGCAAGAGCAGATGGGCTCCTAAAACTTTATGGTCTCCAGTCAAATCACCTCAAGCTGTAATCTCATTAAATCTTAAGTGAATCACTGGGTCTGGTTATTACTTGAAAGCAGTGTTACAGGAAGCGATGTTCTTGATGCAGTAGGTCTGCCTTGGTAGTAAGCTACCAGAGGTACTTGCCTGTGTGTGGCTCTTAAAGCTGCTCTGTTGCTTTGATAGCAGAGGTGGTATGCAGGGTGCAACAAGATAACCTTTGGGTATAGGACAAAGGTAGGGATACAGCCTTTTCTGAAATCCTTACCGTGTTGATGGGTTTTAATTCTTCCTTGCACTCCTGATCACACACTCATTATGCTGTCTGAATAAGCCATTTGTGTCTTACAATAACTCAAGCTAATAATTTATTTTAGGAAATCAACAGAATGCTTAGCATTGTGCATAGTGTTGCTGAAGAACTGCAGGCAACACTGTCTAAAAGACTGGCCTTCCTCTGTAAAAGCAATTCAGCAGGATTGTCTTTGGGGAGTTACTGTATGTAGCTTTTTGTAGCACAATAATATTTTAGAGGCAGACAGGTAACTTAGTGAATGGAAGTCTTCTGACCAAGTAGATGACTCAATAGGTTGTCTGATGCTTGGAAATCTGGTTAAGCATGTTTGGTTCTTCTGCCTGGATTCCCTCTTAGAGGGAACAAATCTAATCTACAACCTCCTCAAACACTTTTTAGCAGACAGGGACATGTAGGACTAGTTTGGCAATACATAAATTAATGATCATGGCTTAACATGCAAGACTTGTGTACGTGGGAGTGTTAATAAAAACTTCTTGCTGCTTGTGCAGAGATAATAAAATGCTTTTTCTACCTGCTTCCTCCCTCTGGGAGGTGGGGGAGAAACATGCATTGTGTAAACCTGGTCTATTGGTGTTAAAAAAAAAAAAAACACAACAAAAAACAAACCAACACCCTGGAGTCAAACTCTTAGAAATAGCATATTTCTGAAGTAGATGTTTATGGTGTACTTTCAAATGCTTTCACTGTAAGAATTGTCTCTTCCTTAGCATTGATTTATATATAACAAGACTGAGTGGGTTTTTTATCATTAAAATAGCCACCCCCCACACCCAGTAGTAAGACTAGTTTGTATTTTTCTCTTCAAGAATTCGTCAAGGATTTAACCACCTTAGCCATCCCTTCTTTCTTAGTTTGGTAAAATGGGTCAGATTTGACTCTTCCCCCCTAGTTAAGCCTGAATAGCTTTTCTTCCCTTTGCTGATGATTGAGCAAAGGCCTTCTATATTTTCATTTATCCTGATTGAAAGCTCAAACAAGGCTACAATTGTAAGTTTGGGGTAAGGCTAACTTGCCCCCACAATACAGAACCAATCTAAAGTTAGGGTTTTGTGGAACAGTAGATACTGCTATTGAAAAGGCCAGTCCTTTCACCAAAGGATTCAAAAGTATTTAAGCATTTTAAAAATGCCAAATGCTTTCATATTCTTAAAGGACCTTGAAATATATTGATGAACAGTGACAGGGTGGCACCAAAACCACTATAGTTTGTTTAAACCCAAACTGTAATGATCTACAGTGGAATTTATTTGATGGCTGTATTGAATACGTACACTATATACTTGATGCATGGGAGCCCCATGGTATGGGTTAAAAAGTGTGTATCAATCAGAACTTAAAACTTGACTGGGATGGAAGATTGTCCTCATTTTGCTCAACCTGAATGTCTTACTCAATAATGGGTGTCTATGACACTAATTTATGTACTGCTAATGACAACATAATTATTAGCATTTCTTATTAATTGATTGTAAGCACCTTAAATCTACCCTGCAACCTGAGGTTATTCTGCTCCCCTTCAGCTTTCAGTTAATTGAATATTCATCCTGAAATGCTGCTTTTCCCTCTCCCAAATTCAAAAGGAAGCCAATCTTAAGTCCTGTCCATGAGGAAAAGGGCTACCATAGTAGGACCCAGTGCAGCACTTGGAAAAAAAATGACAAAAAAAGTACTTCTGTGTGGGTGATGTGGTGGTAAATAAAAGCCAACAGAAAGACCACTTTGGGGTAAGAGGAGGAGAAAATAGGCTTTAAACTTGTTTGTACCAGTTTAATTTATTTGGAAATAAGTGAGGCATGTAAGTGACTAAATTAGAGTTCTGAAACTTATGAGGTCTTGCTTCTGCTGTGTAGCCAGAGAGCTGAATGGCTAGAGGTATATGAAGACGTACTTAAATTGTCCATCAGGACTTGTCTTAAATCTTCAGGTAGAAATAAAAATGTCTTTCACTTTGTGCTAATGGCTTGTAAACAAAGTTTCATCTGTTGTTCTTACTGTTCTATAGTGATGGAGAAAATTATTCTGACTAACCCCTTTTGACTTCCTATAACAGTTCTTCTTATTCATAGATGTTCTTTTATGATTTACAGTACCTTTTTGGCAGTAACTGCAGAGCTTTGTCATTATATGATAGATGGACAAGAATTTACTCATTCACTTGCAAGGGATTAGAGTAAGCTGCAGTAGTGTTTGTTATATGATTATTTGAAATGCCCTGTGGCTGTTAAGGCGGCTAGGTGTTCTAACATTAAATACTAGAGTTCACTTCAAAGTAATATAGTGCACTAGCACTCATAGGACAACACTTTCATGAGGAGTCTTTCATAAAGTGTTGTTGTTATCTTTAAAATTAAGAAGAACTGTAACAAGTGTATTAATCTGACAAATTCAGTCTGGAATTCTACTACAAGCAGCAAAGCTTTTGATCTTCAAGGACAGCATTGTTTCTCTGAATGAGAGTCTCCAGTCTATGTGCCAACTCCTATGCTGGGAGCAGATAACTATTTTGACATGGAAGAAATAATTTGATGGTGTTTAGCTGAGGAAACCTGATACAGTATGTATAGAATATGCATTTAGAAACTACTGAGTGGGTCTGGAGAAAACCAAATTTTTTTTCTTTTGATATAATCCGAATTTGTTCTTGATTAAGATTCCTCAAGAAACCCAACCAAAACCCCTATACATTGTAACTTTTCTTACTGATCTGAAACATCTACTTAAGCTAGTAAAAATTTTATACTTTCATATTTTGTGAGAGCGTATGAGAGGATGATTGTATAGATGGACAGTTTGAATGCTTTTTGAAAAGATACCTTCCAAATGTTCATGCTGGCCATGCTTGAATTGTGAAGTAGTTCCTTCAGAAGCCTTATTCCGTAAAGACTTGGCATGTGGGTGTATAGCTGTTGGAAAACAGAGTGTTTGGGACAGAATGAGGCAAAAGGAGCAGGAAAGCAAAGAGTGGCCAATTCAGTGCTGCCTTTGTGCTTATCACAAAACCAATTTCACATAAGCAGTAACTAAAAACACTGCAGTATAAAACATTTGGAAGGAGTTTACATATCAGTTTTCCCAGACAACCATCTTACTTGTATTTACTAATAAAAGGTTACATTAGGTCATACTCTGACCTGAGTTTGATGTGTATATGGCAGTGGTGGTAGCTGGTCTTGTTTAATAGGCATGGATTGATATACAATTAAAGGAAAAAAAAAAAACCCAACCCAACAGCAAACAAAAGTTTCTGCTGGGGGGGCTTCAGTACCATGGCTGCTGCTGTTAGAGATTTCTTCTGAAGAGGAGCTGCAAGGCAGAAATGGGAGGGACATCACAACTGCACTGTTCCCATCAGATGTCCAAGCCACAGTAGTAGCAAATACCTAATTATGGGGTGGTGGGAGGAGTAACAGGAGAGAAGCAAAACACATGCTTGTTGAGCTGGGCAGTTTCCCACACAAAATGCATGTGAGGAGGGAAGAATTCTTTCCTATAATATTCCATCTGATCAGCCCTAATGCATAAATTTCTGATACTATTTGGTTTTGTTTAAAATTGCCATAGGATCACTATGATTCTGTTTCTAAATTGAAACTGATACAGGTATTATTTTTCATATGTAAGACTCTTTGAGTCTTAAGTCTTACTGTGAGTCATTGCAAGCAGTCAAATGCCTTCAGAATTGCTATTTCTTTAGTGATACTAGCTTACATAATGCTAAGTAAATATCTGTTGAAAAGCTAATAGGGGAAATGGGGAGGGACAGTGTTGTACAAGTATGTGGCCTGATTTTGGCTACCAGGCTATTGCTCAAAGTGGAATTACCAGAGTCTAGTAGTGGTGGTGTTAGATGTATGAATTGCCTCATTTTCCTAAATGTTTATTACCAACCCTCCTTGTAAATGGGCTTTGAGATTTGCTAGACTAAAAGTTCATACTTTTTTTTTCTTCATCCAACCACAAATCCTCTTTTTTTAAAAAAAAAAGGTACAAAGATAATTCTTTAGCAGTCACTGAAATTATTTAAAATAACTACAGAGACAAACCTCACCCAAATAGAGTATGTACTCAAAGATAGGAAATAAAGATGTTACCTTGTTTCTGGTTTTGTATTAATTCTATTTCCATTAATTGCTTAAAATGAAAAATGTCTCTATCTGAAATTTATTAGTTTTGAGCACTGTTCTCTACTAGTTGTTCTGATGCTAAAAATATTAATGGGAATCTGTTGCACCAAGCTAAATTTTCTTAGGTAGTGGTGGTATGTCTCCAGACTAGCTCTATAAGAAAACTCTTCTACAGAAGACCTGTCTGTGCTGGAATCAGAAAACTGCTCTGTCAAACTGCATACAGCCTGTTGCCTTAAGATGTTTAACAATTGGCTTGTCTTTGGTGTGAGGACCAGAGGTACCTTGAGTGAAATCTGGGAACTTCGAGGTTTGTTTTTCCTCCCACTCCCATCGGCCATCAAATCAAAAGGAGTAAGGTTTGTTTCCAGTATATTTAGACAAACATTTTATATTTGTTTGTAAGGCATATAACAGCATCCTGGCTGACAGCTTTGCATGTGAAGGTCATCAGTTGCCGAGGACCTGAGTGAAGGTAGTGTCTGCAGTGGTGCAGGAACAGATTGGAATTGAGAAGTGTAGATTTTGAGAGGTAAGGCCTGTACTGATGTTAGTCACAGAGCAGGATGAGGAAGCTTTGAGTGTACCCTGACTCCTGGTCTAACCCCTTGGATGCATAGAAGGAAAAATTTTTAAAAGCATGAGCTTAACACATTTTCCTTTTCCCTGTGATGTAAGGAGTTTGAAAAGATGTGGAAGTTCTCTTAAACAATACACCATTTGCAATATCCCAGCAACTGTCAACTCATTACAATTTACAGCATCACTGAAATAGTGGTCAAGCTTTGCCCAACCAGTGTAAGATGCTATAGCTTTTTGGAGAGCTGAAGAGTTAGGGAGGCTCAGGAAGGGATTTGTAGGGACTTAGAGCAGTGACTTGGACAGATGGGCTTGAAGGTGTAGCTTGGTCCCAACCCACTCTTTCACACCATGCTATTAGCTTGCTTGCTTAAACTGTTGAATATTTAGATCCACACACTGTCCTCTGTGCCAAGACCACGCTGTTGCTACTCATATCATGTAGATTTGGCATAGAAGCTGCATTTAAACAGCAGAGGCTGATCTTCTGTGTAGAAATCGGAGAGAGTTGTTTTACCTCTGGCTGAGTAACCTACTAGCTACTGATACTACTGCATGTTTTCACAGTCTGGCTACTTTGTCAACATCAGTGCTGAAGCAGGTGCTGTGACTCTTTAAAAACAAAAAGAAATACAGACCTCAAACAGCTTCTTCCTAAGAAAATTGTGGAATGTAAGTTCATTGTTACGCAGTGATTAGATAGCCCACTATGGGAAAGTTATACCTGCTTCACCTCAGTATTAACATTAGAATGTTAAGCCTTGCTTATTCCTATTTAAGAACTGATGTGATGGGAGATGTTCTTTCCAGTCCATCGATAACTAGAATTTCTGAAGTACTGCATTAGATCAGCAGGCCAGGATATCTTGCACCCAAGTTTTTTAGAAATCTAGATGAGATGGGCAAAGTCCAGGTGAGTGGTGGAGTACTCCCTTTGTAGGTGGATGAACAGGGGAGTGCTGCTGAGAGAAATGCTTGGGATGCTGCAGTTTCACGTGGGTAGCTGTAACCAGGAGCTACAGGCATCACACAAAGTTTTAGTTAAGATTAAAGTCAGAACACAGAGGATGCAATTTTATAGTGTGCTTGAACCAGCAGATCCTTCAACCAGCTTTGTCAAAGGAGTGACTTGCTGTTTCTTAGCTTCAGTTTGCAACCTGTTGTCACACCATTACAGTGATGTGGCCTTCAGAGTGAAGTGTATCTTGATCATCACTTCTAAGTCCTTTTGACAATGTAAATGCTGTTGTACTGGCGAAGACAATTCAAATGGTGTCTACTCCACTCTCAGCTGACTGTTAATACCCTTTGGTTTTCTAGACTTGATCAATGAAACTGTGTCTTTCAAAAAAACTTCACCTAGATGATTTGACTGACCCAATGGTTACCACTCTAAAATATGCAGCTGTTTTTGCTGGCTTAATGACATCACAGCAGGATTGGATTTTCAGTTAAAACTTGAGATGAATGCTATCAGAAGATTTACACTGATTTCCATCTGTGAGGTTAGTGAAGTATCAGAGCTGAACCATGTGGCTTAGTACTGTAGTTCAGATTATATTTAATAGATACATGTAAATAGGTGTCATCAGATATCTCCATGTCCTTAGTTGTGGTATCTTCCTTCCTTGTATTGGCTCTACTGCTATTCTGATCCCAGGGTCAGCTGATGGAAAAATGTTTTCAAAACATATTTTTTTACCTGTTTGTAAAGATCCCTAATTCTCTTCATAGAAACAGGAAGAAGAATGAAGAAAGGAGGAAGGCAGGAAGTATATAGGGCTTCTTCATAGTGGCTGTTCATTTAACTGTGGAATGAAATAGCAACCTTGAGCTGTGTGTGATTTCACATAGTACTGGTTAGATTGAGTGTTTTACTGGTAAGCTGCCTTCTCCCTTGTGCTGGGCCAGGAGATACCTGTGTGGCTGGGAAACTGGAGCAAGAAACAGAACCCATTAAAGCATCTGGGAAAGGAAGGGTATTAAGACTAGTGCTGGAGAATATGTGTATGGAATTAACAACCTTTTCCCATGAACAGACTTGCATGAGTTTTGAAAGTCATCTGTTAGCTGGGCTTTTATTATTCCAGATGGGGTAAGGAAATAAGCTGAATTTAACAGAAGGGCTGAATGATCTTCTTGCACTTGATGAACTTATAAACCTATCTCTGATCACCCAAATGATAAAGGAATGTAATAAATAACAAATGTTTCACTAATCCCACTTGGTGCAACTTTCTGTGCATGCTGCATGCCCTATGTATTATAGGGCTGTAGTGTTTTAAGGTGCCTGTGTTCCTGTAGAAATTTTATTAGTAGAATATTGACCTGAATTTGAGAACTCTCTCATGGAGACCTTCTGGAGTTGGCCTACCATTTCAAATTACCACTGGATGTAGTGAGGAAACTTTCTGTTAAGCCAGTCATCTTCTACACTAGAGCACTAAGTCAAAATACAGGCTCTTAGGGGTAATATGATGATTAAGTGGTACACAGAAACATGAGATTAAGCATCTCAAAGTAAAATGTTTCAGGTAGAGCAGGAAAGCCTGTAGTTCTCATGTGTATCACATGGCATGCTCACACCTTCAGTCCTTTATGTAGAGTATTTAAATTCCAAGAGTTATCTCAATGGAGAACTTAAGGTTCCTAAAATGTTATTCTGATTGTGGTGTGAATCAAGTTAATTATCACTAATTCCTGTTAAAATGGAAACTTGAGGATTATTGCCTCTTTCCACCTAAACATGAAACAGTTATCTGCACCAAACTCGGAACCAGTCATCCTGCGTGGTGTATTTACATTCTGTTTCAAGGGAGTGTGGTGGTGTTAATAAAAAAATATTAATTGCTGCATGAATGAGGTAGCTTTTTCTCCAGTTCCAGGAGGGGGGTGGGGTTAAAACCAAAATCCAGTGTTGAGGTAAGGGGACCAAAATTCATTGGAGAACTAGTCTATACTAAATTCATAGTCAAATAAGCCTAACAAAGCCCTTGGTGCTTAGAGTTATTGTCAAGGGAACTAGATAATAAAACACCTTTAGTAATGGAAAACTTTAGACTGACTGTGGTATGATTTTTTAAAAAAGTGGTTAATTTTTGTTCAGTCATAAACTAAGTTAATTCACAAACACCATACTGAAACTTTTCCAGAAGTATAAACCAAGAGGCTACTATTCTGTCTGTAGTGGTTTTTTTGTTGTTGGTTAAGATTACAGGGTAAATTTTAGAGGATCAGACTTTTATTTTAAAAAAACGTGACTTTGTTTTGCTGCCTTGTACAAATTCTTAATACTGAAGGCTGATTTTAAAATCAGTACAAGACTCTGAAATGTAAAAAAAAACTTCAGTGTGGCTAGATTCCACATGCTTTATTGACAACTGCATGCATATGTGCTCTTGAATGTGCTCTGAAATGAGAAATAAGTGGTTATAAGCTGAGATGAGAAGGGCACTGAGTATTGCAGAAAGAACATTTATTTTAGCCCAGGTTAAGAATAAGCCTCCTTAGATACTGTTTCTGCTAAATTCTCCTGTCATGGTGCCTACTACATTCCAGGGCTTTTGTCTTGGTTTGGTATTTGGGAAATTTTGGTGAGGGCTGGCAGGTGGGAGGGCATGCTGGAAGCTGGTCAGCAGTAAGGAGAGGAGGGCTGGTGCGGGAATTGTGGGGTGG
>JANIJG010020307.1:0-34191 GCA_024611175.1 Megaceryle torquata | reverse complement strand
TGGACCCCCGATCATCCTGCACCCCCATCCTGCCTCCATAGGCACCCCGAGCATCCCGCACCCCCCCCCCCCCCCCCCACCCGCCCCCTCGCCCCCCCCACCCACCTGTGGGCGCTCCTCTCCCTCCCCCACCTACGGCTGGGACTGCCCCCTCCCCCACCCAATCTCATCCACGGGACCTCCCCTCGCCCACCCCAACCCCCCCCCGGGGCCCCCCTCCCCCCCCCCCCCCCCCATTCCACCTTTGTGCAGCTCATCGCTTGCTGTCTATATGCAACAGCAGCCCAACTGTGCATGTTCTACATGGTGTGTAAAGGCAGGGCAAGCACCATCCCACCAAAAATCCTCCCTGGGACATGCTGAAGGACATGGGCCAGCAGCCAGCATGCCACTATTTCACTGTGGTCACTATGCCTTGCTACCAGCTGGGGAAGTCGCTCCAGATGCACTGCTGGTTTCCAACCTCAGCCCCAGCCTGTCGGGTGCTGGCCAGGAACCCTGTGGAAGGAGCACGTGGGCTATAGGTCAGTTATTGTTATTTAATTCAGATGATTGCTGTTCTCAGGTGGAAAATCTCTGTTTGGAGAGCTGGAGTCCCGTCAGTGAGCATCCGGTGGGCAGGGAGGAGCTCTCAAACCCTCCCCTGGCTCAGGGGACAGTCATGCTGATGCCCATCCATCAGAACAAATTGACAGAGCCTATCAGCAGAGATGGCTCCAAATCATAGCTGTCGGGAGGATTGCAGTACAGGAGCTGCCAGCATTGCCCTGGCTCCTGTGCAGCTGCCAGGAGGCGTGATGCTGCCTGGCCCATGGCAGGCCGAGCTGCGTGTCTCTGATCTCTGCTGGGTGGGCATTGCCACCCTGTGCCCACAGCCTCGCTCCTGCCACCAGCAGCAGGGCTGGGCAGAATTGTCATTTCAGGCCCTTAATTAAAGAACTGTGTTGGCCACATCTGCCAAAATCCTGCCAGTGTGCCTTAATCCAGCCTGAGACATCGCTGTGGTGAGCCCTGCACTGCAGATGGCATGTGGATGATGGGTGTACTGAGTTCTGGTGGTAAATTTACTCACTACCTATTAACTGCTATCTGAAGACAACATAAACATTTATGATCTCATAAAAAAATGGACCTGATATTCTTGAAGGAGACAAGAACAATGTTTCAGTCCTTGTGGTGTTGTCTGCCCCGTGGTTTGAGATGAAAGTGTAATAAAAAGAGCAGGATACAAACTGCATCCACAAAAGATGAATTAAACCCAAGAAAGTGAGGGAGGTGCTGAGCTGGCTCGGGTGAGGGATGCTCCTGCAGCTGAGGCACCGTCTGAGCACAAGTGAAAATATGCTGGGCTCCTTCTTTGCTCATTTACTCCCTGATTACACATTTTGAATGGGATTTTCAAGGAAGCCCAAGAGAATCAGGTGCCTCATTGCCACTAGTGTAACAAGCATGTAACTCAGGAGATCCCCAACTCAAACCCCTGTGTTTTAGCTCTTTCCTGCAGAACCGAGAGATTTTGTTCCCTTTCTAAGAGAGGTTAAACCAGAGTAGAAATCCAGTGACTGCAGAGACAAAGGGCTTGCTACCCTGAGCTCCTGGGGACTCAAGGGCTGTGGGGCTGGTTAACAACACACATCACATCCCTGTGGTCCTGCAGGTTTGCCTGTGTCAGAGCACAGGCAGGATGGGCACATCCAGCCTGGCTGCGACGGGCAGCAGGGAGAGGGCAGAGCCAAGCATGGGGTATGGTTTTGAGTCACTGCTAGGAGATAGCTCAAGCCAGGACTGCCCGCTGGTGTCCCATGCGGGCTAATGAGCCACTAATGAGCATCCCACTAACAGCTTTCCCTTTCCGCTGCAGAAAACGTGCCCCAGCTGATCCCCGAGCCAGGCAGCCTCCTGCACTCGCGGGTGCTGCAGTACCGGGAGCTGCTGGACTCGCTGCCCATGGACGCCTACACGCACGGCTGCATCCTGCACCCCGAGCTCACCACCGACTCCATGATCCCAAAGTACGCGACCGCTGAGATCCGCAGTAAGTTCGCCTCTCCAGTGGGGCTGCCCAGGGCCGGCACCAGCGGGACGGCCTCCCCAGCCCTTCCTTTCGGCTCGGTTTGGCTCCGCAGCCCCGTCAGCCACGCTGCTCTCGTTCATCTCCCTTTCCACCAGCACAGGCAGGAACAGAACTGGGAAACAGCAAAGCACAGCTAATGTGGAAACTGCAAGCACCCTGTGGAGGATTCCCAGCCTCAGGGGTGTCTGGGCTCCCATGGGCCACACACACTTCTCATCCAGCTCTTTCTGGGATACATGAACTTGCTCTCTCTTCTGCACATCCCCTCTCCCTCCTATAGCTCTAAGGGCAAAGGTGGGAAGAGTACAGCCAGATGGAGTTGCAGGTAGTGGATGAATCGGCACAAAGCTGTGTACTGACCTTCAAGTGTTCATGAAACATTGATGATGCTTAATATATCTCAACAGCCAGAATTGCTCCTGGAGAGAGTCACTTGCCAGAAAAGTGACCTTCTTAGGAGGGCACCAGTGTTCCCCATGCCTGTCCCCTCCTTTAGGCTCAGGAACCAAGCAGCACCGATAGCCAACACCGTTCCCCACACTCCACTGTCCCTTCAGCTGCCCAGGTCTCAGATGGTCCCTCTGATGTGGGATGCAGTCCTGGGAAAAGAAACAGAGGCTGTTCCTGAGGTGTATCTTGTGATCTACCCTGCCTCTGCTGACATCCTGCACAGACAGCTGTCCCCATGTCATCATCACCTCCATCCCCAGACCTGGGGCAGATGCAGGGTGCAGAGCCTGTCCCCTCCCTAAGTGGTGTCTCCTTCTGTGAGAGCTTCAGTCCCCTTCTGCCTCACATCACCTCCCTGAGGTCCTTAAAACCATTCCACTGTCCAAACCTCCTCGCTGATGGCATTTTTCCCAAGACATTGCCAGACAGGGGCTGGGGGCAAGTCCATGGGGTGCCCCAGTGCTGTGGTGCCCTTCCTCCCTTTCACATCCCTTACACCGAGGCAATGGCTGGGCTGACCCATTGCTGTGGGTGCTGAGGAAAATCCATGTAGTTGTTTCCCAAGGAGAGGATGAACTGAGGGACAGGTTCTTCCAGGGGGAATGAGGGAATGAAACAGGCTTCCCTCCAAGTTACAGCCACAGGAGAGCCAGCTGGGAGCCTTAGCAAGCATAAGCCTCAAAGGTCATGGTGGAAAACAGGGAGTTTCACCATTTTGTGGCAGCATACAACCCGGTGCTGGCTGTTGCTCCAAGCCAGCCCTGGCACCTTCTGCACCTGCATCGGCAGAGCCAAGCCCTTGTTGGAGGGAACAAGGAGGGAGAGACAGACGGTCATTGACAGGAAGAGATTAGCCCAGCTTCGGGTAATTTATGTTGTCCCTAAGGTGCTGCTCTGCATCTTATATTCCCTTCTTCCATGTACTCTGCTCCTCTCTTTTCCTTAGCTCTCTTGCACAAAGCTCTTCTCATCCTCCCTGTGCCTGGGGAGGGAGGAGGGTGGGCATCTCTCTCTCTTGCTCACAATGGGCTGCACACTACTGAATTGCATCCCTGGACACTGAGCTGGGGTGGGACAGCTTTGTTCGGAAGGGAGCATCCCATCCGGTGCCACCCCCTGCCACACTGCTCTGTACGTACACCCACGTGTGGGCAGCTGGCTTGGACATCCCAAAGGATTGACCTGCTGGGGATGGAGCTGCAGAAACCAGGTTATGGGGAAGCTCAGGGACGTTCTTAAACAGACATGTACCCTTTGGAGGGTGTGTGATGTCCCAGGCAGACGCCCATATGGTAGCTCAGCACCAGTAAGACATAAATTTAACCCATTTTATATCTCTGGGTCTTTTTTCTTGGTGCCACAACACTATTTTGCATACAGGATGAGGTGCTTTGCTACCAGACACAAGGTCATCCCAAACTCTGCCAAACACAGCCCCCTCAGCCCCTCTGTTTGTCTCCACCCAGGACATTTGGCTAATGCCAGCACAGATCTGATGAAGCTGGACCATGAAGAGGAGCCACAGCTATCAGAGCCCTACCTCTCCAAGCAGAAAAAGCTCATGGTAAGCAGGTCAAAGCCACACACATCTCTGGTGGTGGTAGGATATGATCCACAGACCTTTTCATGGGTACCTTGTGCCTCATGTGCCTGCCTGGTTGCAGGGGGACATGTCCATCCCTCTGTCCATCCTAACCCCAGTCTCCACGCAGGCCAAGATCCTGGAGCATGACAATGTGAACTACTTGAAGAAGATCCTTGGTGAACTGGGGATGGTGCTAGACCAGATTGAGGCCGAGCTGGAGAAGAGGAAATTGGAATACCAAGGTAGGCACTGGGTTGACTTTATGGGGTGTTTATCTACATGAGGCTGAGGTGCAGCACTAGCAACAGCTGATGGCTTTGCATCTGATGAACATGTCCCATGGGGCAACCACCAGTGGGGCTGGGTTCTTTGGTTTTTGGGTGCACAGTTGTTGTTTCTGTGGTCTTACCTAATCTACAACAAACCACCCCTGCTCGGGGGAGTCCCTACCCCTCGCCACAGAGGGCAGCAGGACCACCGTCCTCACAGCCGCTCTGTGGGAGCAACAAAGTCATTGCAGGGTGATGGCAGGTCCCCTCTGTCCTAGTGAGGGGCTGACAGTGACTGATGCCCTGGCTGGTTCAGGAAGCTGTGGGCTGGCTTCAGCCTTTTGCACCATGAGGATCACAGACTGACAAAACTTCAGGGCTGGGGACATGTCCTGCAGCCAGACCCTCCCCTACCCCCCAGCCCCAGGGCTGTGGCACAAACCAGTGGAGTGTGTGCAGGGAAACCTGGTAAGAATTTGAGAGGCCCTGGAGGTGTGGGAGCCTTTACAGGACCTGCGTCAAATGCCAGCAGGTGAGAAAGGGCAACACCAGCCATCCCCAGCATCAAATACACGCTGCTGGGTGCCTGCTGAGAGCCAACCCAGCACCCTGGCAGACAGGGACGCATGGGCACAGCTGGCCATGGCTTGTCCTGCCGTCACTCCATGACTATGCCGTCATCCTGTCCCCACTGCTGGCGGGACTCGTAACCCCAGCCCTGGGATGGCCACGGTGCCAGGTGCAGAGCAGAGTCCAGACGCAGTTAATCGGGGGCTGGCCCCCGCCACAGGGAGCCGTGCGTCATGCTCAAGGCTGCACCGAAGGGTCCTTGGAGGTGCCAAGGTCAGACCCTGCAAGGCACCGGGTTGGGGATTTGCTGAGAACCCTGATGCATTCGCAGCGGCACCCCGAGTTGCCCTAATTGCCTCCAATGACCACGTTCATTAACTAATCCCAGAGCTGGAACAGCTCAGTCCAATTCAGCCTAATGAGGTGCCCTCAGAGGACATCCCAGGTGCCTGGAGCAGAGGGGTGACTGCTGCCACCAGCACCCAGGTGCTACGCTGCCTTCAGTCCTTGCATAGTGCTCCTGCCCTCTGCTCCAGGCCCTCAAATTTCCCCCGCTGTGCCCACAGGCAGGTCAGGATCTCAGCAGCGGGCACAAGCAGCAGCCCTTTGGCACCTTCCCAGGAGCCGCAGTGCAGCAGCGGCTCCCCTCCCACGCAGCCCCAGCTGCCGGCCTGCCGCTCAGCGATGCAGGCAGGGCAGGAGGAGGGTGGGAGATGCTGCAGGAGCACAGGGTGACCCCCTGCCACAGGCACCCAGTTCAGCTGGGACAGGCTGGTCCGAGCTGGGGCTGCTGCAGATGCAAAGGGGACAAGTTGCCTTTGCCCACGCTTCTGCACCACCCTAGAGCTGGGGAGGAATGCAAGGAGCCAGGGCACCCGACAGCCGGGTCCAGAGCAAGAGCCAAGAAGGGTCAGGCCAGACCACGGCTCTCTCCCAACATCACCATTCTCATATGTACTTCCTCCTTCTCCAGCAGCTACCTCAGCCCTACTCCCCTTACCTCTGAGCTGAAGCATCCTCAAGTTCCCCACAACACCCAGAAGGCTCTGGCTGCAGCACCCCCACAGTTCATTAGTCACTGAAAACATTTATTGACTAATTAGGCACAGGCAATCTGTCCACTTGGGCTGTGCCTCCAGCAGGATTAGGCAGGCTGCCAACCAGCTACAAATGAGGGTTGCTAATTACCAGTAATTCCTGTGGCCTGGCCCTGTAGGCAGCCCCACAGCACCAGTGCCTGCCGAGGGGTGCAATAAAGGTGCTTCTTTCACTCCTCTGATAGAACAGCCACAGGACAGCAGAAAATCCTCAAAAATAAGGATCTGGCACAAGGCTGGAGGCTAAGGCTGGATGGGGCCAGGTTTTGTGCCCCTCTGTTGTTCTTCCTCAACCTGCACCTCTCTTCGTCTCCCTCAGCTACATCCCAGCCCTCCTCCTGAGCATTGAAAAGGCCTTGGGGATGTATTTAACACTCTCCTGGCCTAAGCCTGCTTCTTCCAGCCTAACAATAGCTTGGTTTATTCCTGGACATCTCTCTGGAGAGGTTATTTCCAGGGTCACCTCTTACAAGAGGCTTCCAGTGCTTTGATGTCTTTCCTCACACCCGGTGTTCACACTGAGGTCTGGCTCTTGGCACAGACATGCTGACCGTTGTGGTGTCCTGGAGCAGGGTCCCCGCTGCAAGAGAGGGGACAGAGGCAGGACCTCCACAACAGCACTCAGGGAGAGCAGCTAGTCCGGGCCAGCAAATGGTTTTGGTTCCCGAGGGTTTCTCACATCCCTAAAATAGGACAAGTTAACATGACACCCCTGAAACAGCTCCTGGTACAGCCAAGGACAAATGCTGCTGCTGTCCCCAAGCACTAACAGAGCAGAAGAGGTCACTGCACTGCACTTCCCTGAGTGGGGCTAAGGGCCCTTCTCCAGAGACCTCCTTGGTATGGGAGGATGCCATCTCCTCTTTACTTGGGAGAGAGGCAGCAGAGCCAATCTGAAGACAGTGATTAGTACCATCATCTCATATTCCCAGCTCTGTGGCCCCACGTATCCTCTGTCATGTAGCCTGCTAGACAGGGTCTGATTGGAGAGCTGAGAAAAACCAGCCCAGGTCCAAAGCAAATGCTCCTGCCTTTGTGGATCTTTTGAGCCAGCCTTTAGGTGTCCACCCAAGGGTTTCTTCTTACCCTACCTGCTCTGTCGCTTCTCTCTCCAGGGCAGAAGTGTGAACTCTGGCTCTGCGGATGCGTCTTTACTTTGGCCGATGTCTTGTTAGGAGCCACCCTGCACCGCCTCAAGTTTCTGGGACTCTCTAAGAAATACTGGGAAGATGGCAGCAGACCTAATCTACAGTCCTTCTTCGACAGGATACAAAAACGCTTCGCCTTCAGGAAAGTTTTGGGAGATATACATACCACGCTCCTCTCCGCAGTGGTACCCAACGCCTTCAGGCTGGTCAAGCGGAAACCTCCCTCCTTCCTTGGAGCCTCCTTCCTGATGGGATCTCTGGGGGGAATGGGATATTTTGCTTATTGGTACTTAAAGAAAAAATACATTTAGTGCTGGCTGCTTGGTGTTTAGTTTGGTGTCTCTGTGCTGTGTGAAATTATGATGAAGCCTCAGTAACTGTAATGAAATTTGAAGCAAGGTAATGAATAATTATATTGTTTAATGTAACATTCCATAGTCTAGAAGTAGAAACGTATACTGCAAGGAAATAAGACAACAACAAACACACAAAATAATGCATCAACTTGTAAATGCCTTTTTAGGTTTAAGTATTCAACTCCAGCGAGAGGCTCAGGGGTTCATGGGCTCAGCCGTGCCCACCGGGAAGTGCCGCCGCCTCCAGCACTGGCCAGCTCCAGTGGGAGAGATGGGAACCCCAAAAAGTTTCCCGACGCCCCAGTTAACTAATGGGACTTGGATATCAGGTCCTGTACATTTGTGTTTCCAAATTGTTCGCTGGCCACATTTCACACATGCAAGTAGTGGGGAACTTTCTTCTAGAAGGTGTTGTGCTGTTGAGCTCAGAGGCTTTCCTGGGAGCTGGGTGCAGTAGCCAGCCATGGTCAAGATGGATTTGCATTCTTCAAGTTTCCATTTTTAAAATTATTTACATTAAAAGGAATATTTTTTATTGAGCTGCTCTTAGAATGTATCCACTTTCTACGTCTGGTTTTTGTGGGCTTTTTTTTAAAGACTTTAATGTCTGTCTTTAACTGCCACACTTTTTTCCCCCCCGAGATAAATCATTTTGACTTCCATCCTGAATTTTGGCACACGAAGGAAATTGTTTTAAGCCTTTTGGCTCTGTCTCTTGAGTTTTCCTTCATGGGTTTGCAGAACATCTTTCACTGACTGAGCATATCTGGACTCTGAAGAAGTATGACCATTTTCAGGACTTTTCAGCACTTTCCTGAAGGTACTTTGACTTCCTCTTCCATTGGGGGCTCTTTTCTGTCATTTCCTCGCTGGGTGTTTTCTTAGAGACACTTTGCACAGAATCACATTGATGACTTTCTTGTGCCTTTTGCATGTTGGAAAGAATAACAGGCCTCACTGCTACTCATGCTTTGAAAACTGAGATCCTCAATAAACCATATGGGAGGAGTAACTGCTTCACATTCCTAAATGTGTTCAACATCCTTCTGGTCTTATCTCAAAGCATGCCCATGGGCAGAGGGATGTGCAGGTGAATTGTGCTTTTTCTCATGTACTGCGTTGGTATAAAACTCGCATGGAAACAATACTTATTCCTCTTCCAAGACACTCATTTCTGTAAGTGCTCCTGCTAGGACCTCCTCTGGCTGGTTTCCGAGTGCTCCGGTGATCCCTAGCAAGTCAAGCTGCATATCTAGGCTCGGGAACGTATGCCAAGTGTGGCTGAAGCAATAAGAATTGCAATTGCCTCCGACTCAAAAGATTGGCTTTATGTATTTGAAGGTAGCAGGATTTCCCTGGAGCTTTGGTTCTTGATACAACCTGGCAGCCACGGAATTGGGAATACTTAGGAGGAATTACAAGGGATGAGCACGCAGCAACTAGAGTGCAAAACACACAGATTTATGCTTTGCTGCTCACAGTCATGTAGGCTGGTCTGACATACTTCTGGAATGCAAGGATCTGTGTAGCTGCAAAGGTGCTGTGTTGCCCCTGTTACCCCCTGGGGATTAAGGCCACACTTAAAATTACTGTGAGAGCCCAAATCCACCACCTGCCCACACAAACCTGGCACCTGCAGCCAAGACTGCCGAGTCAAACATTACAGACATACTGGCTTCATGGTATCAGTGACTGTGGAAGAAATTGCTAATTTCCTTCTTTTTGAAGAGGGAGGCAGGAGGGTCCTCTGAGATCATTCCTGTTGCTGAATCTGAAAGATGTAATCATGTACACAATGACCCATGGCTCCTCTGGTCCGCTAGCGGATACTCAATTCCCCACAAGAATTTATAAATATACCCTGACATGAAACCATTACTGGGATTTCTTCCTTTTACCTTTGTCTGTTGTCCTACACACGCATTCCCTGGTGATCTCCAAAATGTAAATGCTGGGTGGAGGAAGGAATATTGATGGGCGTGCGAGGCCAGGAAACCCTGAGAGCAAACACACAGTTCCCAGGATTTCAGCCCGAGAACGAGGCAGAAGGAAGCTTAATGAGACTGCTCCTGGTTACTTTGCTCCTTCTTTGGTTGGTTGGTTGGTTGTTATTTATTAAAAACAAAGAATAAATTTAAAACCATGAAGCAAATCAGAACTCTAAACGCTGGAAAAAAAAGAGGTGTTTGTTTTGTTTTGGAGAACACTTAAAATACAACTATTATAAGGAAGCCAGACAGAGGCAGCAGCTGGAACAAGGCACAGGCCAGTTTGCACCAGCACGTGAGAGGTGTCAGTAATGTCACTTCATGGGCTGCTGGGAGGCCACAGATGTTATAGCAATGAGCTTTGTACAGGTTCTCTGCTAGGAATATTCACTAATGAGCCTTTGTTTTGCAACAACTTAAAAAAAAAAAAAGGCAAAAATCCATGAAGCTTCTGCTGCTCCTTGTCGCTGAGCCTTGTTTCCCTGCTGGGCTAATGACAGAACACCGAGACTTTGCTCCAGGGAAAAGCAATCTGTGGGAGCTATAAAAGACAATTACTGTGCCAGGCAGAGGCTGGTGCTCAGGACCCTGCTGAAACGAACCAGGAGATGGACGTCACCACCCCGATCGATCCCGATTAGCGAGCTACTGCGAGCAGCTCTGTGGTGATTACAGGCTGTCATCATAAAAAGTTGGGACACACCCAAGCAAATTTCTGTGCTTCAAAATCACTGTGGTTTAGAGGCAGATGTGCTTCTAGGCACCTCAGGGTCTTAAAATCTGTACCTGTACTGAAATACGGAACTAATTATCAGCGGGAAGAAAATCAGAGGCTACTCGCAAAGTCAAAGCCTCTCCGATGGAAACGGAGCTTCGTGACACTGGGAGAGCTCAGGAGGAGCAGTCACTCCCTCCTCCCTCCCTAGAGTCCTGTTTAATAGGCTCCCAATGATCAGATTTATAGAACTACAGCTTCTGAAATCATTTTACTCGGACAAGTTTTGCTCTAAAGACTCAATTAGGAAAATTGAAAGTGTACATGATTGTCAGTGTTGCAGCTGTCTCGCAGCCCTCTCCTTTGCTTATTCTTCATGGAGAAGACCTCTCCATGCAGAATAAAGGATTTCTAAACCAGGCTTACCAGAAGACAGGGAACACACTACAGAGTCTGTTGCAAATTGTCCAAGAAATTAAGGGCTGACTAAGGATACCTAGTGACCATCTGGTGGCTCTCTCAGAAATTAATTGCAAGTCTTTCTCTGTTTCTGAATGAAAAAAACCACCCTTACCACCCAATGGCAATTTCAGTATCCTGGCTAAGGAGGAAAAAGTGATGGTGTAAGAGCTGCTCCTTCAAGTGAGGGGAGACTTTCTTTCTGCTGTGAAAATAAAGGAAGGACCTCCCCACATGAGAACAGCAAACAGAAAACATTACAGCTCATGAAAATGCATCACCTCAGGTTGTGTTTGGCATTCACTGCACTGCTGTCTTTTAGGATCAAAGCAAAAACCACCCAGCCTGGATCCACAACACAGGCAACGACAGAAACTAAATCTCCCAGGTTCCTGAGCTATATGAGATTAAATAATATAGGTAATATGGTAATAGTATTTTGAGATGGGCAAGGGATAATATAAAATATAATAATATGGGATTAAAAACAAAATGACCAAAAAGAACCAGGAAATAACGTAAAACCTAAGAGGAAACAACTCCACACCTGCAGTTATCTGGGGCATGGTGGAGGGTCAGAGGGTCATTTCACATCTGTGTGCACCATCAGCAGAGCTGCTCTTACTACACAAGTCTGTAGAAAAGTGACTTCTGCCTTGGTGGGACAGAGTAAAGTCCCCAGGCCATGTTCAGCAGGCTGCACCCCGAGAAAAGTTCAAACTCACAGGTAGCAATGGGAATGAAAACATCTGCATAAGGAAGTTGTGGACAGATCTCACACCCCTGAAGTGTTTCCTAAAGCACAGCCTCAGGGACTAAATTGTAGAGGTTCCAGACCAGGCCGTTTCCAATACAGACTCGAAGGTTTTAAGCAGCAGCAAAACCACACTGGCACTTGTATTCTCAGATAAAGCACATTCACGACAAACAAATTTCTTGCTTTTTCCCCTCGCTGCCATTTCCAAATGTGCCCGCTTGCCATATTTACTGTCATCGTCTTTCACTCTCCATTTTACACGCTTTCCTCTGAAGGATTAAACAGAGAGAACACAGCCTGCTATAAACGCCTCACGGTGAAATAAAGAACACCACATATGCCATAAATCATTCAGATGAGGACTCGCTCTGTCAGAAGACAGCTGCCTGCCACTGCAGCTGAAGCGAAGACGAGCAGAGTCTGCCGACTGCAGTGCCCTGCGTGCGGCAGGCTGAGGCTTGGCCTGCAAATGGCAGATGCCGTTGCCAAAGCAGATTATTTCCATTCAACTTTGATGCTGAAAAGCATCTACGAGCAGAGTGTCAACCTCCACCCACTCCTCAGCAGCTCTTCCTTTTTGTCCATCTCTTCTGCACAAGGATCTACTTTCAGCTCTTTTTTATTCTTTACCTTTCTCTACTGTCCTACCTCTTTCCTCTCTCCTGGACTCTGCTGATTTCACTCTCCTGCCACAGACAGACAGGGATTCGTCACCATTTTCAGAGATATTTCTATTGTCAGGAGCCCCAGGCTGTGAAGCTCTGCATCAGTGGACACAGCACCTCCCATTTCCACCTCCTGAGAAAGAACAGCTAAGAAATGAAGGAGATACAGACTTGCTAAAAAGCTCTTAACTTAGAAAGTCTTTCTTTAAAAACACCACCATCCACCCCCCTACTTTCACTGCCTCCTGTCTCAGTCCTTTCATACACCTCATCTCTCCCGTGACCTAAATCCTTTTTAGCTGCAGAAGAGTTGCCCAAGTAACGCTCCTGTGCAATCGGAACAGTGTAACCAGGTCTGCGGGTGCATATGAATGCTGCAGGCACTTCTTGACACAGAACTAAGAATTCCGCCTAGTTAAGCGCTGGTTTGCACATGCTCTTTACATCACAAGGTCATGTCACACCACTGCAAGCCTCCTGGAATACTCTTCTATTTTTGCTTACCAAAAGCAATTTCTTTCCACTCCATGCCCTTGGAACCAACCACTACAGAACAGCAATAGGGAGGATTCTTGGCCACAATCAAAATAAAATAATAATAATAGTAATAATACTCCAAAAACAACCAACAAAATCCCCAGAAAACAAAACAACACAACACCCTGACATAATTTTTCCCCTCAACTTCCAAACCATGACAGTCAACATTAAAAAAAAAAACCCAAAACAATCTTTAAAACCACAAACTTCTATCACTCCCATTCTTCTAAAAAACACATCAGTCCAGTCAGGCTATGGCAAAGCTGAAGCAACAGGGGCAGCACTGGGAAGAGCTGGGGCTAGAATGAGACCACACCAAGCACATGTTAAATCTGTGCTTGCTTCCATCACGTGCAGAACAGAGGGGGCAGACCCTCAGTGCTGTTTCCAACCACTACCATCCTGCTGGGTTGGGTGCAACAGTTCACGCATTGGGATATAAGGCTGACAGGCTTTGTGGGCTTAGTATCATTTTCATTTAGTTTTATGTGGCTTTTTCCACCAGTCAACTATTTTGAGCCACAACCTGTTTAGCTGAATCTTCTGCAGCAGTGAGTCATGACGTTAAGCTTGTCGCTGATAGTGTCACACCATATGTAACCTCTCAGCACCACTCCTCTCCATGGTCCCCATGAGATGGGGAATGCTCCACAGAACAGTGCAGGATTCAGGGAAGACATTTCAGAAGAGAGCTGACATTTATATGGAGGATACACCTATTTATTGGTCTGACATCAACCACATTTCCCACAAATTAAATGCATTCAATTACACGATTGAGGAAATGCACAACCTAACACTGCAAAATGAACCCAGACTGGACCCGGAAAAAGGTTTCAGAGATGAGACCAAAAAAAAAAAAAAATCATAATTTGTATTTACTTTTGTTCCACACTTTCAGCCTTACAGCAGGGGGGAGATACACAGCACAGCTGCAGCTCTACCCTTGGATATATCGTCAGGAAAAGTGCGATGGAGAAAGGGCATTTCTCAGTACTGTTCTCCCTCGACGTTCAACTCTCCTGAAAGGCTGGTAAAGCTCTTCACCTCCTGTTCATTTTCTGTGCCATGATAGTTCCAAATCTTTCCAGAGGAGCTAATTCAGCTTGTTACAAGACAAGTGACATTGCCTGTGTTTTGTGATGGACAAAGGGTAGTTTAAAAATAAATTATATTACAGACTTAAGTATTTTTACGTAACTGCCTGAAATATGAGGGACTGCACTCAAGCCTGACAGTTATTTCTATTTCTGCTTTACCACCTTGTAACCTCTTTGTTCACATTGTATATGTTAAGCACTAAGCACATACAAATTAGTCAATAATTTCCTACTACGGACCTGGGTGAAACTACTCTTTACTGAAAGGCAGTGTTTGCTCCCCAAGAAAAGGACAAAACTAACTCTTACTAAAGACACCAAGTGCCACCATCACATTACCTTCTCTTTTCCTTCCACAAGCTCAAGCACATAAAGTGTGGTTCTGCTTCAATAAATTAAGCATGTGCTTTTTTCCAGGTTAACACCATTACAGCAGCAGACCAAGTCCTTTTAACAATGGTTAATTAGGAGTTCAGTCACAACAGCCTTTTTTTGCTAATATTAATTACTTTCATCTTAAGCTTCAGCAAAATACTTAAAAGAAGGGAAGGCAAAGTATATATAGAGAAAGCATGGATCTAGCTGAGGTAAAGAGCATTTATTACTAATCTGCGCTCCGGGAGGCGAGCTGAAGCTATGAAAAGAAATAATCCCAGGAAACAGGTTTCTGAGCGAACAGAGATAAACACGGGCTGATCAAAGGCAAAGAGCTGGAAAAGGCTGAGTGCAGAGAAGCTGCAGGGATCTACTTTAAGCTGCAGTGGAAAAAAACAGATATTATTTCACTAAGAAAAGTGACCGTAGACTTGTGTTCACAACTAAAGCCTGATTTTCCAAAACATTTCATACATCACAGCAGCCCCTACAGTTTTTTCCATTAAAGTGCACCGTGAGGCATAACAGAGTGTTTCTCACCTTGTCATCACTCACCCTGCATCCCAACAGAAAGCAGGATTTTTTTATTTTTACAGCCACTCCACCACCTAAATTTCAGTCCACAGAGTTAAACTGGCAAATCAAGAATACAATTTAGCACCAGTGAAGCACTCTTGGAACAAGTCTGCTTTGAACAAAACCTGAAGGAAGACTCAAACCCTGGGTTCAGATATGTTAAAGACTAAACTGTTCCGATGGCTCTTACAAAAGACCTAAACTTTCCTGTTTGCCTGACCTTGCCTCCACTGACGCAAACATCTGGAGGAGTCCCAGGTAAGTGGAGAGTGAAATGAATCCTAATCCAGTTCATCTTCCCACTGTGTTTCAGCTGAGAGCCCCTTCCCTGCTGGCCACAGCAGAGGAAAAAGTTTAAGGTACCAAGACCTGCCTCAGCCACATCACTCACACCAAATGCTGCTTCTGTGAACACACTGTGATAGAGCCCACAAAACAGGCCAGATAAACACAGGGGGTGGAAAATTATCAAGGATATATTGAAATATGTACTACAGAGGCAAAAATTCCCTAGGTAATTCCAGACACAGAAAGACAGCTCTGCAGGAACAAGAGGAAAACTTTAATGCAGAACAGCAAACAAGACCAAAAAAAATGAAGACCACCAAGTGTTTGTTGTGATTACAGTTGCTGTCTTTTGGAATTCATTACAAAGTACAAATATTTACCTTTAAAAATGTAAGACTCTTAAAAAAAAATCTGAAACAAATTAATGATACTTGTTGGCAGCTGATTTGTGCCTTTGACACAGGGCACCAAACCCAGCTACTTCAGCACCATTACTTCTCAGCTGCAAATCTGATGTAGAGTGGATGCATTTTGATATTAATGCTAAAAGTGTTTATGGGGGAAGGAAGTAAGTCACATAGAGGTGATGTCAAATATGTGAACAGAAAATTTGCAACCTTTAGCTTCTAGTTGAAGTGCAAGGAAGCAAAGACTCACTTTGAAAAAAATGAAAAAAAAAAAAAGTCTGGAGCAGAAGGGAACCTCCTAAGCCAACAGCTGGCACAGGGTCTCCAAGTACCAAGACAGACATGCACACCATGACTTGCAAACTCACAAGCAGTATCACAGCCCAGGGGAATTTTCCATCTATATTTCAATGGATTGGGCTTTCCCTTTGCCACAATAAGCAGCTGTCCCTGTCTACAAAATGAACTGCCTGGTGTAACAGGCACACATTAGCAACTCACTTTTGTCAGGCGTGGCTTTGTTTTGTTTCTTTTGATGCCCAGGACTTTTGAGAACCTATGCTGTATCAACCCACCTAAACACAGCAGAATTATCAATGTCAGTTTGATCACCTACCTCAGGAGTCACAAAAACACCAGGGCGCCTGGATCACTGATCATTCAGGGAAGTAAAGAGCAGCGGCAGGAGCTTTAGAGATCAGAACCAGATTCTCAAAGACACAAAGACTGATAGTTTTTGAGTGTTTTTCTTTCCTTGTTTAAATAAAATTTATGAGAATAACCATACCACATATTATTTCCATAATAAAAGTTTGTATGACACTGGTTAGAAGTGGAGAGAAATATCCACACAGTGATTGCACAAAACATTTGTGAGATTGCACATAATTTCAGCAAGTCAGTTGGTTAAATAAATAGCATTTCTAGTTCCAAGGCTTCGTCTATATAGCAAAGTTACATAAAGATAACCTGAAATAGAAAGTTAAATTTAATGAAATTAAGCAGAAAACCTTCTGGGTATATAATCCTTTTTCATGGCTAAAGTGAATTGCAGTCTAGCTTAACTCTATTGGGAGCAGGCTTACATGACATCAAAAGAACGTCTGCAAATGAATTTGCATTGTTTAAATAAATTTAGTTAAACCCAATATGAGTTAATCAGTGCAAATTTTCCAAAGAGTCAGCTTAAAAGGCAGTTTAACACAAAAACAAAAGTTGGAGCTTGACAGAAAATACATAACCTCCTGAAACAGCTTCTTTCCAAGAGGTGATCTGTACTTTCTAAGGACGCACAACAACTCCCACTTGCCACAGAATTCAGTGGAAATTTGTGTGAATTCAGCTCTCCTCAATGCAGGCCACAAGTGTGGAACTAATGCTGCCATTACTGCAAATGCTCTCACTTCCAGCTGCAAGAGCTGTTGAGATGGCAAAGAGAAACACACTGAGATTAGACTGAAGTGCATCATACCCTACACTCAGCAAAATTATCACCTTGGAGTCAACTGCTGCAGCCAGATCACGCCCGCTCTCAGAGGAGCGGGCACTACCTACAGCCTTGCCTGCAGGCCTTTCTGGCTGCCTCGCTCACCACTACAACTGTCAAACAAATTCCATGCAATTGTGTCATCATTAAGCCTCTACAAAATAATAAAAAGCTTTTCAAGATTAAAAACTATGCTAAATGTCTGATTGATATGAGTAAACTCATCCCACCTCATACCTATTCATTAGATAATAGTAGTGTTTTATTCAGTAGTAGGTTTCCAGCTACATCAAAAGTGGCCACAGCTTTATGTGCAATCATAATTAAGTAGCTTATTGATATTGCTGGATGAGCGAGAATATTGCTCCAAGCACACTGCTTTGCAGCTCTTGGGATCAACAAGGTGTTCCATTCATTGCCAAGCAGGGAAAGGGCAGGTTAAGCTAACATGCTCCTAACACCAAATGTCACTGCTCTTCTAGAAGAGCACACATACCACTAAGTACTCCTTGTTGAAAAGTGTGCAACTCCTCACATTTAAAAAAAAAAAAAAAGAAATTCAACCCCCAATTCTCAGATTAGAGATTTTACAAAAATTGGAAGGAGTTTTTTTCCTGTCAAGAATAAAATGACTAAGTATTAGAGATACTTCACCTAAGTAGACAGTTAAGGCTTGTTTTCCAAGAGTTTCCATTTCAGAGGCAATGTTACAGCCTGCTTAAGACATTACATCTCTGCTTTAGTCTCTCTGCTGCAGAAGGTGCAGAGGGCTCAGAAGCATTTGGCAAGTTAGTGTATTTCACACTCAGTAAGGTGAGATGTTCTTGTTTCACAACAGAGCTATTGGTATTTTGGCAACACTTGGCAGTACTGTCATTATGAGAGCTTTCCAGAAGGCAATACAAATAGGAGTATTAAAAAAAAAAGTATGAGATGTGGACCATCCATGATATTCTGACATTAATAAATCAAAAAGAAAGAGAGGAAGAATTAATTTGAGATCAGTCGAGCTCTTAAAGAGCAAAGGCCTCTGTTGGCCTTGGATCTGCTCCTCCATTTATTAGCAAGAGGAACAGCTCCAACCTCTGATTTCTTTGCTGAGAATGCCAGTCAGCAGCTCCTGAACAAGAGCAGACCTCTTCTAATACCTTTTTTTTTTTTTATCCCAAAGAAGCAGCTCATGACCACCTGCCAGCCATCGGCCAGTACAGATTTGGTTTCCTCCAGCCTGTCACCTTGTTCCTTACAGTGGAAATACAGTAACCATTCCTACTTTCAACTACTCCAGTACTGAAAGCAAAATCAGAAACTTTAAAAACACATTTTATCTGCTATAACTGTATTTCTTTGAACTCAAAGGTGTATTTGGAAGAGGCAGTCCAGGAGAAAAGGGTTTCAAGTACCAAAATCTGTATGTCCCATACCAAGCTGAGAGACCTATCAGCACCCCAAGAAGCTTCTGACTGAAGTCATGGAAATACAGGGCAGTGCACAGGAACATGAACACCCAGATCATGGTGAGAAAACACAAGGAAACAAACAGGCCATTGATCACAACATGCAGCTTAGAGTTCTGGTCCATGGACAAGCCTTCCAGCACAGCCACTTCCTCCACAATCATCAGAGCACAGTATGAGAGCAGAAAACAGTGCCCTGAGATATCAAAACCATTCCAGATCCCGTTGTCCTGGTGGCACTCCTGCTTGGTGGCATACAGCCGACGGGGCTCGCTGCCTTCACCCGAGGTAGAGCACGTACCGGTGAGATTCTCAATATACATGAAGAGTCCAGTGCAGATGTACCAGACGGCAGTGCCCACCAGCAGTGCGCTGAGACGTCGCAGCACCGTCAAAATGCTCTTTGTAGGACCATAGAGGAACTTGCTCTTGGCAAACTGGTAAGTGGTGACTGCGATGAAGGGCAGCAGAAGCCATAACGTCCATGCCCAAGCCACCTTCACAAAATACCTGCCAGAGAAAAGCCAAGAAACATGCATGTGTGAAACTTCACAGAAGCTGGTGCTTGAAGGTTTTCAAGGTCAGTGTTCAGACCCATCTAAATTAGACACTTGTGCCCTCCCCTCAAAGTGAAGCACAACTAAAATCTTAACTCTCTCACCACTGTTTCTCACAGGCCCTACAACTGAATACTTCCTCAACCAGGTACTTCAACTATTTCCCTCAGCCCCAGAGCCCTTGTTCAGACTTGCAGCAGACTCACAGTTCAGTTTTGCAATCGCTTTTACCCTACAAACCTGCTCAACCCTGCCCTACTCAAAATGCAACTGCAAAGAATGTATTTTTAGCTTGCCACCCTGACCAGAGTAACCCCTTCTCTGACTCTCTTCCTCCAGCTCAATTACCCTTGCTTTCAAAGCCCTTCACAACCTCTACCTCTTAATACTGAATACGACAGCCAGAAGGGCTGTCTCTTTTCCTTAATCAGCCCATGAAGCTTTGCCTCTGCCATTACATTATAAAAAATTAAGAAGCACAAAGCATTTGTTCCTTTGCCGTCGCTCCAGTTGAGGCGAGCTTTCCTTTGGCATACACAAATCCTTCCATTTCTAAATTCATTCATTTTTGGCGTGATGACTCTAAAATCCTGCATACCAGCAGATGTGCTGATACCCTGTTTAGCAGGGGACAGGATTGTGTAGCTAGTCTTCTTTTCAAATCTTAAAGTGGAGCACTTGCAAGTGAATTTACTAATGAGGTAAGGAGACAATTAGCAGCTTCCAATGCACCTTGCTTCCTATCAGCTGGTGGGAGAGGGGAACTTCTGCAGTTACCCACAAGTTACCTCTCATTACCCATTCTGGTTTGAAAGCCAGAGGCAGCAGAATTCTAGTCTGTGGCTGATCTACAGCTGGATACACACAGTCGTTGTTTAATCTTCACCTCAGCATTGAGGTCAAAAGCAAGTAGAACAGAGTTCTATATCTTCGTTAACAGTCTAACAAAAAACCATCAGGGCCTTGCCCAGGATTTTGAGCAGGACCTCCTTTCTCTTAATTTTACAGTAGAAGTGGCATCCGGGTGGCAACCACAGCTGCTACTATGGAGTAAGTGTTGAAAACAAAACGCTCATTTTATTGAGCCAGTTAAAAGCAAAGGCTGCTAACATAATTGCTGCCGGCAAACTGGCAAGCAAGTAATTTGTGGGGGAAAAAAATAGCTTCAGTACAGATAACCTTCCTCTATTTAAAGAGGGAGAATTGAACAGCAGTATGTTTTTACTGTAAGATCAATTTCACTAAGTGTTCCTGCCAATCCTTCTTTCCAATCACACTAAGATCAACTCCTCTACCACATGCCACTAAATGACAAATTCAAATCAATAAAGCACAAAATTCACCAAGTCACAAGGGAAAACAGCAATTTTAGCTTTGCTTTCTGATCAGCAGCAGCTGAAGCCCATGTGCCCCGGCCCAGCTCATCGCCTTCCTCATGCCCTTCAAAATGTTCAAAGGAAGTTTTAAAGAATGACTAAGGCAGTTACATCACCCCCAGGTGCCAGAAAAGGACGGCAGAAACTCTGCTTTCACAGAAGACTCGAAAACTTATTTTCTTCGGTTTGCTTTTAGACCAGTTCAGCAATTCTAAGTTTACTCAAATATGAGGAATTATGTGGGGGCCAAAGAGAGGAAACCCCCTCCTTCTTTTCGTCTTCCACTAAAAACTGAGCAAGAAACTCCACTTGTCCTAAAACTTTACAGCCCCATAGACTACAACAGACGTTAAGACTAGAAAATCTACCAGAAACCGTCGCTTCCAACACCCCCACCGCCCGGCGCACGCTTCCTGACCACTCGCCGGCGTCACCCCACGAACTCAGTGACCCTCCCACCCCCCGGCCCGGCTCCCCCAGCGCCTCAGCCGAGCTCCGGGACCTGCCCGCTCCCCCCGCCCCCTCAGGCCCCACTAACCGGCGCCGGCGGATACTACCAGCCCCCTGACCTCCCCCTCCGCCCCGGGAGAGGACGCGGGGCCACAGCAGCGCGGCACGGCCCCCGCCTCACAGGGCCCGCGTTCCCTCCAGCGCCCCGCTCCCGCTCCCCCGGCTCTCCTCACACGTTGAGCGGGTTGCGCTTGTTCTGCATGGGCGTCACGGGCACCAGGTCGCCGTCCTTGAGGGCGGACCCGAGGAGGACGATGGCGAGCAGCAGCCAGGGCAGTCGACAGCGGACCTGCCCGGCGGCCAGAGCAGCCCGCAGCCAGCGCCCGCAGCGCTCCAGCCGCTCCATCATCGTCGCCGCCCCGCCCGCTCGGCCGCCGTAGCGCGTCACGCGCCGCGCGCCCGCCGCCGCGCCCCGCGGGCTCCCCCTGGCGGCTCCCGTCGGATTGCCAACGGCGGGCGTGGAGCGCGCCCCCTGCAGGGCCCTGCGCGACCCCGGGGCGGGGGCGGTGCTACGGCGACTGGGAACCCAGACAGGAGCCCACTGGGAATGAACCCGCATGGCAGCCCACTGGGAACCCAACTGTACGGGAGCCCACTGGGAATCCATCTGTATGGGACCCCTCTGGGAATCAGTCCATACAGGAGCCCACTGGGAACCTGTATGGGAGCCCACTGTGAATCTATCCATATGGGAACCCACTGGAAATCCACACAGGAGCCTGCTGGGAATCCATCCATACAGGAATCTGCTGGGAATTGATCCATACAGGAGCCCACTGGGAATCCGCATGGGAGCCGGGTGTCCTGTGTCACAGGGATCAAACGTGTGCTCGGAAACTTACGTGTCCTGCTCACCCCTATTTAATGGGAAAAAGACATCACATTTCTCATCCATCACCACATGGGCAGGTAGCTTCTGGACCAGAGCAGCAGAAGAGATGCTCTAAGGGTCTCGCGGGCTGTGGTTCTATACCATAGAATCATAGAGTCATTTAATTTGGGAAAGACCTTTAAGATCAAGTCCAACCATTCCCCCCAGCACTGTCAGGGCACCACTAAACCATGTTCCTCAGCACCGCATCTGCACGGCTTTGAAACCCCTACAGGGATCACAGGGACTCCACCCCTGCCCTGGGCAGCCTCTTTCAGGACTTGACAGCCCTTGCGAGGAAGACATTTTTCCTAATATCCAATGTAAATCTCCCCTGCGAGGCTATTTCTTCTCATCCTATAAGTGAGCATCACACTACTTATAGAGTAAGGTGCCAGCTCCTTTTAAAGAAAGTGTCTTACCATAATATTAAAGAGAAAATTCGAGAATTACCTCACACAGTAGAATTTTTAAACTTTTCTTTCTGGGGCATAAGAGAGAAACATTCCTGGGGCTCTAAAGCTCCCACGCCTTGTCACTGTCCATGTTTAGAGCTGAAAGTGGTGTCCAAGCCCTGGCCGCCACTGTGGTATTTGAGACCTATTTCAGCTATGGAGTCGCTGCCACTCTCATTTCAACTTAGTTTAAAAAAAAATAAGAAAAGCATCAGCAAGCAGAGAAATGGCTAAATGAACAAAGAGCCTTTATTCATCCCAATGGCCTAAGTAAAATGTGAAAGGGGGAAAAAAAGCAGACCCTATCTGAGACAGGATGGGAACAGATTTCTTGCCAGAGTGCATTTCAAAGCTGGTTTGCCGTCATCGTCAGCAAATCTATGACAACATCTGGGCTGAAAGAGCAGAAGGACACATCAAAGCAGCCCCAGTAGATACGGAGAGTTTCGGCTGAGGAGGTTATCCAGGGTAAATGGCATTTGGCAATTTATTAGATTTTTTTTTAATCAGGCTGCCACGGCCATATCTAGCGCTTCCAGCCACAGCATTGTACCCCTGAATGAGAGACAGACAGCTGCGTTCACTCAAACGAGCGAGGATGAGAGGGGCTGGGAGCAGGTTGTACAGAGGCCGGCATTGTCTGCCTAAATCCCTCTCTGCCTTTGAAACCTTCCCTCCTTCGCTTCCCAGGTTTGGGTCTCTGATCTCCAGACTGTTTGCAATGCCTGCGAGCTGGAGGTGGCGAGCTGCTCGGCTGGTGGCTAATGAAGCATGCTGTGGAGTCTACCACACGGCAGGAGGATTTCATAAGCTTGGCACCTGTTCCAGATGAATGGAGTTGATGGCATGGGCTGGAAATGTGTCTATCTTCAGCTCAGCTTGAAATGTCTGAGGATTATCTCTGTAAATTGCGGATTCTCACAAGTGCAGTGAGCAAAGCTCAGCTGGGTCCAGGTGTCCTGCAGATTTAGAGTAAATCTCTACTTTCAGGCCATGTACGTGCTGCCATGTGCAGCAGCCAAGGCCAACAGTCCTTCTGAGGAGCAAGTACCATTCCTCTGTAAAGAATCAGAGAAGCAGAATTTGGGTCTTTTAAAACTGAAAAAAAAAAAAAAAAATTAATCGACAAGGAATAAGGCTTGTTCTAGGGGGACTGAAAAGGTTCCCAAAGAGGTCTCACAGACACCTTGTCAATCTGCAACAAGTATAAACCATAATAAATTGAATTAATGTCAGATATAGTAGATGTGCCTGTCCTTCCCTTTCTTCATAGCTTTTTCCTTAACCTCCCCATATCACTGCCTCATTCAAGCTGAAATCTTCCAGACTATTTGATAAAAAAAAATAATAAAGGGATTCTTTTTTTTTTCTTTTTTTTCCCTGGTTTAATTTGAACCAAGGCTCCCAGCAAATTGTTTCAATTTCATTAAGAAATCACATTTTTCTCCTGAAGCATGCAGGGATAGACTCATTAGGGGCTGTAGAACCACTTTCAGAGCTGAAGAGTGGTTGTTGAGCCTTGTCCCTGCATGCCCAGTCACACAGAGCTTGGGATAGGCAATGAGGAGATCCCAACTGTCTGAGCAGAGGTTTGAAGTAAGATCCAACATGTCTGGGAAGAGCATCCTTACTCCTGAGCTGCAGCAGGTTTGGAGGAAATCCCTCCTGGTCATATAATTCATGTTGTATCAGGCATTTCACTATTCATTGGAGCAAGAACTTGACACTGCAAGTTAATTATTTTAAATAATTTAGTTGCTTAGATAATTAATTTGTCTCATTTTGGTGATTATGTTAATCATCTGTTAATCACTTCAGCTGCAAGAAGTCTGTCTTGCTGATGTGAGACTACAGTGTGGATACCTTCCACAGAACTGAGGATCCTCACCTGGAAACAGGGTCACCCCAGTCTCAGTATACAGTCAGTGGAGACACAACCTTAGAACCCTTGCCAGGAACCTGGGGCAACTGTACACCTAATTTGGGCGTTTAAAATTAGCTGTGGAGAAATTGTTGTTTTGGGTTTTTTTGGTGGGATTTCTGGGTCCACTGCTCTTTTGCCACCAAAGAAGGATGCCTGGAGGAGAAGGAGAGAAAGACTACCCAAAGTTTTTACAAAACACAAGCAACGGTTCTTTTCTGACCTAAGTTTGGGTGAAAGTGGGTTCTCACAGGCCGATTGACACCACAGTACTCCAGGGACACCAGGAGGAGATGGTGGGTGTCCATCTGAGTACACTGTCCAGCAGGATCAGCAAAGCCATCACCCTGGGTCCATACACTCACTCAGTGGGGCCACGTCACCCCACCAGCAATGGCCCATTTTGACCGAGGAGACCCCTTCTTTTCCCAGCTTGTCCTCCTACCTCGCAGTGATTCCCACACCCCACCAACATCTGCTCACCCATCGCTGCCTGCCCGGGGGCCCTCGACAACCCTCCAGAAGGCAGGTGCTCACGGTGGCCATGCCGCTCATTCCTGCCGAGCCTCCCCTGCTCTCTGTTTTCCTTGCTGAGCGCTGCTCACATCTCCATGATTGATTGTGTTTGAGTTTGATCGTGGAGCGTCCTGGGATGTTTGCATGAGAGGTGCTACATAAGCATAATTTGTGCTGTATTTTCTTTGCCTAATAGGAACTTAAGCTTGAAGTTGAAGATAGTTTTGGGCCTTTGCTGAGACACTGTCCATCAGCCTCAGTGCTCCGCAGCCTTCTCTATTCACTGTCAGCTTAACAACAAAAAAGATTAAAAAAATAAGATTGTGCTTTGTTCCCTTGTGTCAGTGATGCCTTTGAAATGCAGCCTGGGACAGAGGCAGAGCAGCCTTCCCCTTACACTGGCCTAGATCTTTGCTGCCCATCTTTGATGGGGAGGGACACTCTTCCTATGAGCTCTGGTCTTGTCATCGGTCTGGGCAGAGCCAAGGTTAAGTCTCACTCCTGCAAGCAGATGCTGCATTATTTACAGAGATGCTGAGCTGGGACACAGAAGGGAGGCTATGGCAACTCACCACCTGTGCGGCTTCTCAAACAAATGGTAAAGGTCTTTCCCAGACCTGAAACCTGAAGAATTTTGGAAAAAGGTGTGGAAATGAACCCCAGGGAACTTGCATGGATTGAACCATCGCTGGACCCGGCCTGGAAACCTCTGCAGGTCACACATTTCCCTTCCAGCTCTTCTCAAATGAATAGGAAGGGTATGATCTGAGCTGCAGGGAATTTTCAGCATATTTGGTGGTTACATCCAAAGATCAACATATTTTGGGAAATGGGGCAAAGCATAAGAAAGAACCAATTCAGTTTTCAGTGGCGCAAACTTTATTAAAGCTACAAATTAATACCTACTGCTACAAAATATTTACATTTCTTGCCCTGCACAGCCAGATTACGGCAGAGCAGACTAATGGCGGGTTTTAGTTTACAGGAGAGAATGGTCTTGTCATGAGCAGGGACTCTGAGGAGCTGGGTTTAATTTGTGGCTCTAAAAACCTCCCTCTCCAGCCATAGGCAAGTCTCTTAACCCCTGTATCCCCATACCCTGAGCGGGATACAGGAGAGGTTCTGTTCCTTTCCTGCCTAAATTTCCTTCAGACACCACTGTGAGGTTGCATCAGGGTATGATAATGGTCTGAAGAGCCAGAGTTCACAAAGATGTACAACTGTTACTCTTCCTACAATACAAATTGAGCAATACTAATTGCTCATTAGAAAGATGAAGTGGGGATGAGATTACACATGTAAAAATATATATAATTCACGTAAGTGTACATTGCACTTGGGCATAGAAAGGCCTTAATTAGTCATGTTTATCTAATTGCCTGACTTCTTTGAGCAGCTGGGGTGGTTGCATGTGCAGCTCCTTGATGAAATATTCCCCCTTTTTCTGCATAGCATATAATTCACACCTTCTGTGTCTGCCAGAGAAAATCCTCACCTCCCAACACCTGCATAGTTGAATTAATTTGATTCCTGCTGTGTTGTCTTTTGGGGCAGCTGCTGGGTGAGTATTTCCCTGCAGACTGGGTGGGCAATGCTCTTCCAGCAGCAGTTACTGGGAAATACCTCCTGCCTGGTCCGATTCACCTTTCTGTTAGCCATGTGCTAAAAACATTAATTGCTTCCATTTATTCCCTTTCTATAACGGCTGTCAATCATAGCTGCAATACCAGGCAAAACTCACAATGACAGTTTCCACAAAACCCTTTGCTGGGTGGCCCTTGAGCTGCTGTACCAAAGTATTGCACTTCTTTTTAGACAAAGCAACTACTGCTTATTGGAACTGATCAAATATGGGAAGGAAATGGTCTGTGCTTATTCATATTCAGAAATATGAGTTTTCAAACTCCACTGGTGCATTTTTAGCTCATATGTTTGCAGGAAAGAATCAAAGTGGTATATTCAGATGTTGATTAACAGCGGGGACCACAGTTAATAGTCCTGTTTTTTTGACTGGATAACTGGCACAGACAGCCACATAACATGAGCTGTGGCTATTTCAGTCAAATATATAATTACAAATATTAAGTGTAAAACTAAAACAAAATAAATATACATAATATTTAACCTGTGCTTTACTGGCTTGGTTAGTTATATAAATGTTGGCTGGAGGTGAGATTTGAATTTGTCCTGACCATAATAACTATTGAAATGCTCTGTAGGTAAAAATAATAATTACAAAAGATATTCAAAGGGCATGCTGAACAGCCAGTGCGCCAAAGGTTGTCACAATCTTAATTTGGATGCTTAATTTTACTATTATTATATTTTTAATTATTAGTTCAGTTTTTTACCTGTGTTCAGTGAGATCAACACCTCCCGTCACCTTGCCACTCTCTTTCACCTCAGGGCTGCCCCCACTTCTCAGCCATGGGCAGAGGAAACCAGGATGCCCCAGGCTTGGGGTTTATTGATGGGGTCATCAACCACGGGGGGCATCTGAAAGACAAGATGGGCAGATAGACAGTGAGGCAAGAGGACACTTCAGTGTGAAGAGTGCTAGCAATGCCTAGGTCAGCCATTCCCCAGAAGCAAATAAATTAATTTGCCTCAAGGAGAAGCCCAGAGCTGTACTGGTGCCTGGGCTCTGGTTTACCACCCTTTTCCCCAGGCAGGACTTTTCCCTTTAACTTCTGCAGGAGCGTGGGAGCACTTGCTTTACTGACTGTACCCGTGGAGGCCCACCAGGTATGGAAGAAGAACTGCCATTAAACACTCCCAAACAGCAGATGAAGCTTGAAGTGTTTGTTAGGGAGATTCTGCACCTTCTCTGAGGCATCTCATGGCATTTTCTGTCAGGCACGAGAGGTTGGCAGGACCCTTACTGGTCCATTGTGGTCTGGCCCTGTTTCCCCACATTAAATGGACTAGACTGGCTGCTCTCAGCTCCTGCCAAGGAAGCACATCCCAGTCTGTCAGGAACTGAACATCTCCCAAAATACAGTGATCCAGTCTGCATATTACCACATGGAAGGAAGGTATGGAGGGTGGTCAACAGTGCACAAGGCAGGGGGTGTCACTGGCAGCCTACAGAGGAGGTAAGTGATAAAGGCTGTGCTCCTGCTGCTTGGACTCTACCTGTTCTGAGAATAAACAAGATTTTTTTTCCTCCTCTAGCTTTAACTTTGTTGAAAAATAAAATTAAAGCCAAATCCTAGTACTTTAACTAAATCAGGGCATTTACCAGCTTCACTTAAAGAAACAGGATTCTTTCCACAAGTGTTTATTTGTACAGTTCAAACAAGCTAGTTTTATAAAATATGAACCCACCACAGATGTGCGACTCAGCCCAATCTCTGTTGACACCACTCAGAGCTTAGGAAAAAAAACTACATGAGAAGCATGTTCTGCCACTTTGTTGGGAAAATTGGCCTTTCTTTGGGCTGTTTATTTAATGTAGGCTCCAAACAATCGGCAAAGCAGATCTTATCCTTGGGTGGTTTGACAAACTGGAACCTGGGAGGTTATGGAAGATGCCAGTGATGCATTGGGTGTCCTCCACGAAGAACAGGGGACATGGTTCCTCTCTTTGGAGGGCCATGTTTTCACACACCAGTAAGAGCTTGCTCCCCACTGAGACGTCAGCATTGCTGGGGCTTTGAACTCCACTTCAAAGCTGGGGCTGGTGTGAGGTTTCTGTAAACCCAAAGAAACAGGTAAATATTTGTCAGAGTCAATTAACCCTCCTCATCACCTCAACAGTCATCTGTGCGAGACGGCTGGAGGGGTTTTGGCGGGCACAGAGGGGAGCCTTGTTGACTTACTGAACTACTTCAGGAGGTGGGTAGACGCAAAACACAACGTCGAGGAGACTTGGAGGTTTTCTCCTTAGCACGGTCCATGAACTCATAGAGACTTCTCATCCTTTCCATCACCAGAGCAGGCAGAGAGGAAGGTCCTTTTCTTACCTGTGGAGAAGACCAGTCCTGTTCCCAGCCCTGCCACTTCAGCTTTATAACCACTTCAGTCACCCCAGTTACTCCAGATGGGCATCAGCTGTTCACAGAGCCTTAGAGCACCTTGTATTTCCCACCTGCTGTTGCAGGTTTAAGGGTGGGCACTGGGAGCCACCCATACCAGATGACTTACCATCATATAACACTTCCATGAATTCATCAGGTTCTAGTTTATGACACATCCTTCACCCACTTATAGGGGTTTGAGGTGTTGGTTTTGGAAAGAGGCCTTTGCTGTGTCACCCTGTCCATGGTGTCTGTACTGCAGCAGCCTGTGGAGGGGGAGATGTGGACATGCAGCACTAGTCCCAGCCACCATCCCACCAACAAGCACTCCCAGTGTCTCTCTTATCAGCACAGTGTAAGAATACTGGCTAAAAAAGAAAAAGGGATGAGAAAAACCAGGAAGAGCTGAGTACCAGATGAGATGGATGGGGCTGGTCTCATTCCTCACCCCCCTGGCCAAACCTGACCCAGCAATCCCCTGCTCAGCCATGGCCCCTGGGCCAATGCCACCCTCCCTTTCTCTGAGCCATGAACCCACAGCTGGATGATGACAAGCACAAAAGAAAATTCTGGGGCTATAACAGGTCCAGCTGGGACCCGTGTTCAGCCCCTGAGGGTGTACAGCCCTTGGCTCTGGGACGCACGCTGGGGAGGCTCTGGAGCTGCCCCCCTCCTGGTGCCTGGGGCACAGCTCTCACCTCCCCTGGTTTCAAGGCAGAGAAAGATGGGTGTGGGGGGCCCAGTCACCCCAGCAGGCTCAGTTCAGCAACAACACGTGTGCAGCAGACAGGATACTGTTGTTAAATCAAGCTCCACGTCTGCCAGGGAAGTGGAGCAGGGAGAGGGATGTGCCAAAGGCAACAGCTGTCTCGGTGAGCTCAGTGTTTGCTGTCCTGCAAGACGGCGGCTACGGGACAGATGGGCTCTGGACTTTCCTTCACCAAGCACCTCCCTCTGACCTGCCAGGTGCCTCTGCAGGAGCCGGCACCAGCACATCTGTTAGCAAGATGAAGGTTGGATTGTACCATGCTTGCCTGCACAGGCTGGTTCAATCTCACCATCAGCAGCAGGAAGCACGAGGCAGCATGAACCTTACCAGGCATGGTCCTTATTGGTCACCACAAGCCCATGTTCCCATGGGGGTGTGTGCCCCAGATACTGCTGCATCCTCAGCTCCACTGCTGGATCCTCCTCATCTTTCATGGCATTTGGGCAAGGTCATGCTGGTGTGGATATGTCAGCACAGGCCACTATCAGACTCCTGTGTTGCTCTGTGGACACAGCCTGAGCAATAGACAGAATCACCAAGGAGCTGCAGGAATCCCCCATCCAGCTCCCTCTGTACTTCAAAGGGCAGACACTGGGGAGCTGCCAGCACCCAGAGTACCCTCAGACCAGGTAGTTGTCTTCAGACTAGGTGTCCAGGTTCCAGGGTTTTCAGGCACTCACATCTCCTAGTTAGGGAGAAAGGGCCCTGGGAAGCATGTCACTGTACTGAGATGCAGAGAGAATTGTTCCCATTTTGGGTGTGTTCAGTTAAAGTGCAGATCACAGGTTTAGAACTTCCAAGGCTTTCATTGGAATCTAGTTCCTTTCTATATCTACTTAGATATGTGGAGCTTTTTCCTAGTGTATTTTAAACACTCTCATTTATCCCTGGCAGATCAAAGCACATGCACATCAGGGAGTCATGCCTTGCTAGAGCAGTGACACTGGTGTCCACCCACCACAAGCGTCCTGGCTGAGGAACCCAGGTCACACACTAGCACACCAACCCCTGACCAAGGCCAGCAAAGGGGACCCTCCTCATACAGGAGCCTTTCCTGGTAGCAGTCCCCTGCAATGGCTCCCCAACCCAGCAGCAGGATCACCTGGTGGAACTGGTGAGGCAGCCAGTGTCAGTCATCCTGCCCAATACTGAGAGCCCTGGCCGTGCCGTGGCTGGGCTTGTGGGCAGTGGAAAGCTCTGGGGTTTACAGCCATGCTTCAATTTCTTTGGGCAGGAATAATTCACAGACGAGCAGGTCAGCCTTCAGATTAAGAGAGTTCATGGGCTTCTTGTTGACATTAAGCTCACACAGGCATGATCTGCAAGTAACCTTTTCTATGGCCACAGTGGACAGTGACCTAGCCCCCAGGGAAATGCATCCCAGCATGAAACAACACAAACTCTGCCTTAACACCCAGAGTAGAGGGGTAATGACACACACCCCCCTCAAGCACCTAGACCAGAGAGCACCAACACTTGCACCAGGTCATGGGCAAGGGGGAGATGGCAGAAGACAATCTCTTTCACTTAGAAGTTGGGGAAGATTTGTCATGGTGTCTGCACTGCAAATATGGATTCTTCTCTTTCTCCGTGGGCACAGATTTTCTATAACAATGCTGTGCTGTTTGCTGCTTATTTTTCCCTTCAAAACCCTGTGGGTTGGCCCAGCACAGGAAGGAAACATTGGTGTGCTTCTCTCCGCCTTTGGCTCTTCTTGCTCAGTTTCTGTATTACAAAGCCATGGTCTTGCCCCTTTCCCAGCCCAACCCTCTCCCAGCTTCTGCAGCACAACGTAGCTCTGCAGGGACACTGGGACAGCAACACATGTCTGTCTGGGACCTCCAGCTGCATGGTTCCTTATAGGTTTTCACCTTCTTGGAAAAACAAAATTTATCACTTGTGGCAGACAGGGTGTCCAAGTTAGTTCAGGGGCTGCAGCTCCTTACAGCATCTGGCACAGGCTGAGCCCAGGGAGCTCCTTTCTTTATATCACCTGGCAAATGCTTTTGGAACAAGAACTCTTGATTTCCATTCCTTTATAACTCACATACGTGCTTGGCTCAGCCTCATGCTAGCAATCCAAAAAGCAGGAGGTTGCTTTTTGGACAGTCAAATACATGCAGGCCCCCAACATGCACATTTTGCTGTAATAAACACAGAGTCCAAGACAGATGAAGAGCAAACACCATCTTGGTAAGTCTGGCACAAGGCAGCAGTGATGGTGTATCCATGGCATCTGCAATCCCTGCCTGGTGTGCCAGAGCAGGGGCTGCACGAGCTGTGTTTGTAGGGTAGCACAGTCTTCCTTGGGTAAAGGCTACAGAAACAAAGCAGAAGAGAGCATCTCAAGATTCTTGGGGTTTTGGGGTTTTTTTTGCTTTTCCAGCCTTTGTCCAGCTTTGAGCAAGAGGGCCCTTGCAAACATCTGAGGCACCATGGCTGAAGCTGAGAAGTTTCATGTCTAGGCAGACAGAAGCATGGTGGCTTGCATCCAGCCATCTGGATGTTGGAAAGCTTGGAAGTCCCACAAGAAAAGGGAGATTTCTTGGCAAAGATTCACAATAAATCTTTGTGGGAGAGTGGAGGTCTGAAAATATGAAGTGTCCATCAAGCTGCTCAGGTTCTGTAGGCAGAAGACAGGAAGCCCCAAGATGTGCAGGTACAGCAAGAGATGTTAAAAGTGAAGAAAAATATTTGAGGCTCCTTTCAGCTTCAATGCCAGAAACAGGCAGATGTCACAGAAATCCTTCATAACCCTGCCCTGATCACCTGGAAGGACAGAACCAGCTCTGATGCAGGGCCAGTCCCCAGCAAGACTCTGATAGATGTGACCAGCATGATAGTACAGATGGAGAAATATGTATGGAAAGTGGTGCACCCAGTTTCACTCAGGAGACTAAAAGCTCCAGAATTACACCCCCATCTCACCTGTTAGGTGTTCACTCTGCTACAGCACTGCTGGACCCCCCAGGAGAGCTGAGCCACTGCTGTTTCTCAGACTTGTGAAGAGATGTTAATACACCCAGAATCTATATGAGCACATCTTTCCTACCCAAAGCCCCTCCATTTCTTCCAGACATCCTTGAGAGCTCCCGTGTTGTCTTTCCTGCTGCATCACCTTCCCGTGCTCACCAGTCTGCTTTTAAAGCTGGCTAACCTTTGAGTGATTACCACCCACCTGACCTGCATCCTCCTCCCTGGTGGACATGCCCCAGGCAGACCCTGGGGAGAAGCAAAACCTCCAGGAGACGCCATCCCAACATCCCAAGGAATGATAAACAACTGCAAACATCTTCCTTTTCTCCGAGAGTCAACAAGGAACAGCAGCAGCTCTTTTAGCCCCACTGTTATTTAATGCGAGACAAACAAACACACACCAGCAACATTTTTCTGTAGCAAAAACATTTTTCATCTGGAGACAGGGAACTGTAGACTGGTAGGGATGGTTTGGGAGGGTGTTTGCTGGTGCCATTGTGGTGGCCAGTAATGACCATGGGCACATGAGCAGCAGGGCCACCCCAAGAAGAGGGGCAATAGGAACAAGACCTCCCTATGCAGCCACAGCAAACCTGCCTGTGAAGTGGTGCCAGGTGCTCAGTTTCTATCTTAATTTTGGTCTTGGAAAAAAGGGAAGGGACTGAATACACAGGGGCTGCAGTCAGGCTGCTACACACACCCGTCCAAGCAAGAAAATTACACGGTAATGCTGCCAGGGTGTCCTGACTTCACTTCACCAGGTCTGTGCTTTCGGGGCTGTGATCCGCTAGCCCCCAACCAGCAACTGATCCAGCCCTTTGCTGGAGTTGCAGCATTTCCTGACCATTATGCAGGTACCACTTACTGTGTTAGATGCCAAGGAAAGAAGTTCTCAGCTCGCCCCAGATGATGCCTTTTGTGCAGGATGATTTTGCCCCATAGAACAGGGAACTCCCACAGGGATCAATAGCTTTCTCAGCCCTTAGCCTAAAGCAGACCATGTGGAAAGCAGGTGATAAGCACAGTAAAAACCCCCCACCATTGTCATGTTTCCTGGGCTGTCAACTCTGGCTTGTGTCCGTGGGCAGAGGTGGGTGGGCGCTGCACCCACATGGGCAAGTTGTGGGTGATGGACACAGCACTGCTGTGAGGCTGGGGGTTCCAGTATCTAGCCCAAGTGCAGCTGGCAAGGAGATCATAGATGATGTTTGGCCTCCTGGTTTGGGTCTATCTCAGTCTCAGGTGACTCATGGTGTGATGGGTCTCGTTTTCTTTTGACCTGTTAGATTCTTCTGGTGTTGGCAGAGCGCAGCAAGACCATCATGCACCTGCAGCACCAGCCTGAAAAATAAATCATTAGCAAACAGCAAATTAACTATCTTCAAGTTGTGCTGGGAGGACCTCCCATGTTGTTTGTTAAGTGAATTTCTAAACTTAGCCTAGTTACTGTAAAAAATACTTTTGCAATAAACTACCATCTGCAGCACTCAACGTCAGAGACATTTATTTCTAGAGCTGGCAGAAAAATTTCTCACCTTTCAAAGGCTCCAATTATACCTTGGTGCTGGCTGGAGCCAGTGGCCTTCACAGCTTCCTTACAGGCAGTTGCGGGCTGCTAGCGGGGACCACAACTCAGACAGGGCCACAGGGAGAGGTGGAGGGGCTGGCACCCACCTGTTGACCAAGGAGGTCACATATGACCCTGTTAGCCTTGATGGATGCCTTCAGTAATACCCTGTTGCGGTAACCTCTGCTGGCAGCCAAACACCATGCAGCTGCTCACCCGCAAAATTATACTGACTGACCACAAGTGTAGTAATTACAAACAGAACTCAGTGCACTTTCCCTCTTTAAATACT
>JANIJG010020306.1:161766-223776 GCA_024611175.1 Megaceryle torquata | reverse complement strand
AGCAGATCCCTGTCTCTCTTGAACTGGGGAGCCCAGAACTGGATGCAAGACTCCAGGTGAGGTCTCACCAGTGCAGAGTAGAGGGGGAGCAGAACCTCATTCAATCTGCTGGACACGTGTTGCTTTCTAAATAAACTGCATCAACAGAAGTGAACCTCAAAAGAACTTGTAACAATTAAGTGTTCCTGTGTTGAAGGTTTTTCAGCTTTCTGGAGATGCAAACATCACACTGAGCACATGGATTCATTTTGAGAAGTATAACGTTACTTCACAGTTTAGTGCCCATGTCTATTAACTTTGCCCAGTGTCTTGTAAAGTTTTCTTTCTGCTTTACTTGATTTCATTATTACTGGTTTTCTTTCTGAAGTGAATGTTAATATTGTTCCTTCAGTGATCATAAATTAAATGTAAGGAGCCAGGCTAAACCAGAAGTTAAGATTATAATTAATTTTTCCATTCACTTCTGTCAGTGCTCTTCTTTCTTGACAGACAATAGTTTAAAACTACTTTAAAACTACATGGTTACACTCCCTTTCTCTGTAGCAGATACCATTGTATCTTGAAAGTTTTGTTCATTAAATCCCTTTCCTTCTTTCTCATAGTTCGTAAACGTAGTGATTCTAAGCTACCTCAGACCTTGTTGTGAACAGGTACGAGTTTCAGCTAAAGTTTTCAGACTTTATCATAGTGTTAACTGTTCTTTAAGTGCATGCACATGTAGCGAAATCAGCCTGACAGATCCTGATTGCATTTTCAGGAACACTGTCTTGAGTGAGATATGTAACTGGGATGAATTCACAGCCACATTCATTCAGGCTCATTCTGATACCTCTTTCAAGAAAAACATTTCAGGAGCGCAGCTTCTGATACGGGAATTGCTTAAAATTTCTGGTCTCAGCTCTTTGAAGGGACATGATATATTACCTGCACTGGACTACTTTTACCTCTCTTACTGTGACAATTGACATAAAAGTTGTGTCATCAGACCTCCATTCCTGGCTGTCAGCAGGAGCTGTGCTATTGCATTGGACTGTGCTCATCATATGAGAATAAACCCCACGTGGCATGTTGTGATGACCTTGGTAACACTTTGTAGAGCAACAAATAGGCATTGCCAGCCATTTGGGCTAATTAGGTTTCAGGTAGAACGATGATTGCAAGTTGTGCTGCAGTGATCCAATCAATAACTTTGGGATTTGTCTGGTTTTGTAAGTTATCCAGTAAACCACCCAGCAAACCTTGTTAGTACTGATGTCCTTTTTACCAGCAGACATGCACATCAGCAAATGAGCATTTTGTAACATGGAATTTTCTATGATCATGTAGCAAAAGAAGCATCACAATTATGTCCTTACTATAATGTGTGTATTTGTAATGAAAGTTATAAAATTATTAAACTGCTATTAGCTATTCTGTGCATGCTCTAGCATTGTATTAACAGTTTGTATTAACAGCTGATAAGTAGAGGATTCTGGAGAGCAAAGGCGACTGGATTTCTTTAAGAGTTTCAAAGAGCAGCAAAACTTACCAGAGTGGCTGCAGGACCAGACAATGCTCAAAGCAAATCATAAAGCAAAACTCTTGTGCTTTGTATGTATTTCTTTGGGGATTTTTCTTTAAAGTATTTAACTTCACAGGAAAATAGAATATATTTAAAATAGTGACAATTAGAATGCACCTATTCAAGAATGAGAGGGGTGTGATTTGAGAAATAAAGTGATCTTTTGTGTTTAACTGCTTGTCTGTAATTTTCTTGTAACGATTGTAGAGCCTGTCTGGTGCTGCTTGTGTTGCATGTGTGAATAGAAGAGTTTTTGCAGAACTGGACTGATTCCCCAGGATGGCCAAGAAAATTAATATTATCATTGTTGATGTATTAACTCATAATTATACAGTTTTAATGTCAACATAGAAAATGCTGTGACCAATGGGCATCCATGAAGCTACTGTAAATGTTTAAAACAGCTGCTGGTGGTTGCTACCAGTATGTTCCACTTTACTCTCTGGGAAAATTATATGAAAGAGTATTTCACCTCACAAAATAGAGGACAAATATTTCGAGACTTGGGAATCTGTTTGCAAATGAAGAAAGGCTTGATTTTTCAGCAGTATTTAGCACTTGATTCCCTTTGGACTGCCATGAAGGGTGGGAGCACTGAATGCTTCATTCATGAATATTAATATTAGGCTTTCACCTGCCTGTCTTATCAACTTCACATATTGAACAGGTTTTTTTGTAAGTCTTGCCTAGATTTCAGGACTTCATGCCCTGAACCAGTGACTGTTCCCCACTAACAACAATGCCTCACACATGCCTCTATTGTCTAATCTTTTAAGCAGTTGTAGGTGTGTCAAGCTGTTCCTTTCATAAATGTATATAGTCTTTGTTACTTAGCAAGTGGAGAGTTCAAACTCAGAAGATGAAAGCAGGATACCAAGTTGTGAGGTCAAGCTGAGGTACTACAGGTAAACCATACAATGCAACAGTATAATTAGATCTATTTTCTTTTGTGTTATTGATTAGACATACAGTAGTTAATGAGTTTGACAGTTATTATTAGGTTTTGAGAGTAAAAATGGGATCTTTAAGTGTTCGATCCTGATGTTCATTTAAAAAAAAAAATGTGTGTGTGGATTTTGGAGTATACGCTGACACTGACCTCAGTTACTAAATTGTGACGCTTTTGGCATGTAGGAATACTGACAGGAGGAAGCCTTACTTTTGAAATGGCGTTTGTGCAATAGAGGACAGACTGAATGTAAGCCAGAGAGTTGTATAATCCAGTCCATGAGAAGCAGCATGTGCTGAAGCCATCTGTGTTCCCAGATTATGTGTCCAAGTTGAAAAGAAGGTAAATGATTTTTGCTCTGTCTTCACAAATCAGAGGCCTCTTGAAGGGCTTTGGGAAATTTTCATTGGAGCCCTCTGGCAAAATTTTGATTGTGTTTAAGATAATGCAATTCATAGCAAGTATTGAATATACTATACTAGAAGAAAAATACATGAAGCATAGAGAGGAGGAAAAAAAAAGAAGTTGGAGGAGAGCAAAGCTAAGAAGAAATACTTTTTCTCCTTGGTCTGGTAAGGGTCCAGTTTATCTTTGTGCTTAGGCTTGTAAAATCTTCATCAACAGGCAGGGATCATGGAGAGAATTGCAGACTGGAATGGAAATACAGCCACCTTTGCAAACAGCAGCAGAGTGCAGAGTCAGTTTGCATGCTGCAGCCTGAAGATTTATTTCAAAGTTGCTTCTAAATCCCAGAGATGGCCAAACTTCTTAATGAGCAGTGGCCATTGAAGTTTAAAACACCATGACACATCATTTGAGTGCGAGTTGGAAAGACCAGATACATATCAAATCACAACATTTTATCTTCATTATGCAGAGCAAAATGCACATAAACAGGACATTCTTGTTACTTACTCATTTTGTAGTTCACCCTCTATTAACTGCTGCTTAAATACCCTCATAGACTGTGCTAAGCAAATTAAATCTCCTGGAAAGTAGTCAATGGTTGCCTTATAGATCAAGCTAAAAAGAAGTAATTGTACAAGATCTTATTTGAATCATTTTTTCTGCGTGTCCTGGTTTCACTGGGACAGAACCATAGCCATGCTGTAGTCTGTGGGCTGTTTATTTGGAGTCACAACCAGGGCAGCTGACCTGAGTTAGCTCACAGGTGTAGTCCATCCCATAAAGATCCTGCTCAGTATAAAGGGGAAAGTTTGCTGAGGATATGGGTCTTCTGCTTGGGCTCAGTATAACTTTTTGTTAACTTTATACTGGCATTGGTATTAGTTTGGCTGTTTCATTAAATCCGGTTTCATTTCAACCCACAGATGTCCTCTTTTTTTCCTTAATTCCCCTTTTTGGATGGGGAGGGGTCATCAGAAGATAAAGCAACTGCTATAGATTAGCCCCAGATACAGGCTAAATACAGACTCTGTGCTTTGCCATTTTCTTTCCTTTTTTCTCCCCTATTTTTCCTTGAAGACTGTGACTCAGGGAGAAACTGAAAAAGTCATAAATCTTCACTCTCCTCAGCAGTGAATTGTCTGCTGCACAGGTTCCCTTCTGACTTGCAGAGAGGACATGGGCCAGTTGTTATCAATGTGTTTGTGGAAACGCTCGCTTCTGTAGCTCTGTTTGATCAAACACCTCCCTGCATTTTTTGAATGTGAATATTCACAGTATGCATACAAGGGAGACATTGGTCCTGCTTAGCACTGAAGTATCACCATCTCTGGGATAAGCTGATAGGCATCCCTGCCCATGGCAGGGAGGTTGGATTAGATGATCTCTAAGGTCCCTTCCAGTTTAAGCCATTCCATGATCCTGTGATTAAATCAAATTAACAAGAGGAGGTATTATTACAATAAAGAAGGTATATTTGGTTTCCTACCTTTTGAACAGTTATTTCTTTGAGAGGAAATTCTATATCCTATGACAGCTCATTGGACAGCTATAGAACAACTTCTTGGAGGCTTTGGTGAGCGATACAATCTGGTCTGGTATCCTGTTTGATGGTAGCACATAGTAGAATGAGATTCTGTGAAGAACATCAAAAGCTGTTTGGAAATGTAAGTATTATATACCAACCAGATCACTGTTTTACTCGTGCTCATAGACTTCAAGGCGCTAAATGTGTCTGTGAGGTAATTATTTCCTCTGCAAAAGTCGTCCTAAGTTTTCTGATTGTGTGTTTATCATGAAGGAAACAGAGACAACCCATGCTTCTGTGCACTCTAGAATAGCTTTTACATTTTCAGGTCCATTGAGTCACACATCTGCTGAGACTTGCCTGCCTGTCCCGTTTCATTCATAGTCTTTCACCATGGCTTGTGGTGTGGTCTTTAGAAGACAGGAGCTGCTGCCTGTGTGCAGGTAGTCAATCTGCCTCCCAGCCAGGGGAGCATAGCTGTGGAATAGCCAAGAGGGTTGGTTGGTCATCCTCGTGGAGAGGTAACTGCTCTCCAGTGCATCCACTCCCCTGACTACCCTTAGCTACTGCCTTGTGCCTCAGCTATTCTCAAATTATGTGACCTACTGCCTGGAGCTCATGCACAGGGCAACAACATAGGTTGAGACACAGCTGTGCTCATCTAATATAGACTTCTTTGCCTGTAGGTCATGCATATGTGCATGTATTTCTATGCATCTGATGTACACAAATGGCTACAAACAAATCAGCTGTGTTTATGCACGCACTACATTAATGAAAGATCTCCAATTTAATTCACAGAATTTGTGAGTTTTGAAAATGTGGACTGTTGTATTCTTAGGTAGTAAGCTTTGCTGCAGATTCCAGGATTGCTGCTTGAAAACCATGTAAAAGTGATTCTAGCAACAATTACTCCTGATTGCCCTGGCCTTGGAGACTGCATGAGACCATGTCTGAGCTCTATTCTGAGGTATTTTAATTTTGATAAATAGCCATTTTGCAGCCTGATTTCATGGTTTCATTAGGGAAAACATGTACGAAGAGATCATGCACAAACAAATGGACTTGAATATATCAGTGAGGGCCATGATAAGAGTATTAGAAATTTGCTTAAGGTGCATCTGAGGCTCCCTGGTACAGTTCTAAAAGTTGTTTTGTTTTTTTTTTAATAAGGCAATTTACAATTGATCCATCATTGCAATATATTAAACTGACACCACTATAAAGGTCTCAAAAGCTACTGATTTCTAATGGTCTAATGAACACGTTTGATATGTATTTTATAAAACAAGAATGTGGTAAAATAGATGTATTTCAAAAAGGTGTTTTCTTTATGCTGTTTGCTCTGTGCTAGACCACTACATAAATATCCTTGTTGTTTTAATTCAGACATGACATTATCACATTCTGTTATCAACTGGTGAAAAGATTATTTTGCTAAGGTGTTGACAGTGTGGTTTTATTGCTACTTGCACTGTTCAGAATTCAGCATCACATAATGGAGGTGACACTTTCTTTTATATACATATTTTTAAGCTAATGGTTTCACTATTAATAAACAGATAAATAGGTTTTTATTAATATAAATGAAATATATTTCATGATGCTCTTTTAGCCATGTCCTAAGCTATATAGCTTCAGTAGACATTTGCTGCCAATATATAAGTTTATATTATAGTTAGATTTGGATTTCTCTGGTTATTAATGCTAAAATAGATGGAAACAGCTACCCTTGGAAATGAATGGGACAAGGAAAGGAATAACCTATGCTTGTGATGCTGCCACTGTATTATCTAGGTTAAAATCTACTAGGATTAAAAAAAAAAAAAAGCACTGCCTTTGCAATCAAGGCTATTAGAAGAAATGTGGTTTTCAACAAAAACACAGGAGATAAGGAGTAGGATTATATAAATATTCCCAGTTAACGATTTCCAGTTATGTTCACTAAACTCTTTCCCATATGTTTAATGGTACTGCTTTCTTGTCCTACTCCCAGTGGCTTTCATCCTCTCGGTGCTTATAACTCGAGCATGTTGAGCTTTCTACTGGTAACAGTTCTGTTCTCTGACTCTCAAGTTCAATCTTTGAAAAGGGAGATAAAGAACATCATTACCACACAAATATTTTCTCTGTGCTTGTTGTCATATAGGACTGGGTCAAGGGTTTATTTTAATGGAAGGAAATACAGGGAGCTCCATTGTCAAAAGCATTATTCTCAACTGCAGATGTGTAGGACTATTTGGGCAGAGAACACTGATTATAGGGTTGGTAATTTCTAAGTCTTAAAAACTTAACTGGGGAAAGTTTTGGCACAATTGTGGTTTAGCATTAGCCCCAGATTAGAAAAGCCAGCAAGCTCCAGTGTTCTTTTCACTTTTCTGGAATTGGGAGCAATATTTTAGGAGATCTGAATTCCCCATTAAACTGACCTTGCTTTTTGTTTCAAACTAGTCTATGACCCATGACATATAACAAGAAACCCTGTAATCATTTGGTATTTGCCAGATTCAGGTTTGACTGATGTTATATTTAAGAAATTCCACTGTCTCTCAGACTTGCACGTAATCTGTTTTGGCAATGAGACATTTGGTGGTTCCAGTATATGATTCTGGTGATTAAAACATCTGCTCAAAGACAATGCTGTTGTTCCCTGCACATAGTAGTTAATACTGGGCACCTCAGAAAAACAAGGTGCAAGTTTAGTAACACTGCAGCGCATTTTCTTTCTTGTTTTCTAAGCATTAACTAGAAACAGCTCCCAGTGGTAGCTCTTTAGGGAAATTACTGTCCCAGTAACTTAAATGTCATTACATTTCTAAGCTTAACATTTTGGATATTCTCTCACTGGGATAATAAAAGAGGAAGAAGGCTTATTATTCATCTTCAGAAAAATGATCCTTTGGCCAGACTTACTATATCAAGGAATTTAAAAGCTCGTGGCACTTCACTTTAGACCATCAAGGGATCCATAGTCAAGGAGATGCTCTTGTAGTGGTTGCTAGTTTTTTTACCTGTGTGAAGGAGATGATACAGAAAGGAGCTGATGAAACAGAAATATTCAGGGCCACATCAACCAACTGACATACAAGTAAGGTTAGTGTCTATAACAGTTTCTAAGACCAGGATATGACAAAAGTTTTGATCGTCTGCTTTCCAAGGCTGCCAAATCCTGGCTCACTATGTAGTCAGCAGGAAGGAGACTGAACACTTAAGTTGATACATATCTAGGTTATGTTCATTGAATATGATTTCTGATTCTCTCTGCTGATTGCAGCAGCAGGCAGGCCAAATCAGCCACACTGTCATGGGTGAGACAGCCATAGGCACATAAATCTAAGATGCAATAGGGAATGCCCAGTCATTGCCTGTAGCAGTCCTACATCAAATTTAGTGGTTGGCTTTTATTCAATTGTGATTTTTGTGTAATACCTAAATCTAAAGTATCAAATGTTTTTGAACATGAGTACAAGTTTGTATCAAGGTAACTGCAGTACCACCTCCATCACAAATGTCACTTGCAACACTGCGCTGATCTTAAGAAATACTTAAGGTGACATAAGATCTCAGTATCGCTAGTGGTCTAACTAAAGACAATATTCTCTGCTAGGTGCTATGCAAAGGTGTATTCCAGGTGTAGTTTGGAAGTGTTGGCTGGCCTACCTTATGGCAAGGAAGACACTAACATACTCTGTTCCCCCGAAAATATTGTAGAAACTCCTAGATAACAGCTGTTGTGTAGATTTTACTTATGAGCGTGTGAAGTAGCAAGTTGCTTTATCATCATCTTTTTAAATGAAAATGAAATTGCCCATTGTTTTTTGAGATGTTTTAATTTTTAAGTTGATGGGCAGATCACGGTCTTATTTTTCTCAAGATGAATGGTTTTCCTTACCATGTTTTTCTTTTCCCTCCTCCTTCAGAACCAAATTACTAAAACATAGCAGATGCCAACAAACAAAAAGAACCCTTTATGCATCTTATTTATCATAAAAGTACTAAAATTTTAGCTTTTTAACTCAATCATGATGACAATACAATGTATCATCACCAGAAGGATGACACTAGACAGATGACAATACTAATCCTGCAGCAGGTTCTTAAAAGAGATTTTTTATTGTAAAAATAGACATGTATTTTATATATATATATATCAAGGTGAACATAATACACTTAGGAAGTCAGCAATTTGCTACTTCATGCAGTTCAGTATATCTCTAGGTCTTTATCACTGTTGAGTCAGAGTTGCTGATAATCTCAGCTGCCTCAGAATTTGAGCTTTGGTAAAGCTGGTGGGTCCTTCATGTCAGCCCCCACTTCTAAAGCTGTTGAGATGGTTACAGATAGGAAGTACACAGATGTTTGCTTAATGGCTATTTTCCCAGGGGCTCCTATCAGAGCTGGTGGCAGGCAAATAGGGGAATTACCTTGAAAATTGCTAACTCACTTTCACTGAATGATACTGGTACATTACAAAACCAATCTAACTAGTTTGTGAATGTATGGGCTGCCTCCAGAAAGACTAGCATTGATGTTGTCACCCATCTATTGCTCTGTCACACCAGTTATATTGCTGTTGACAGGGACTGGTGTCTGATGCTTCAGTTGAAGGGAAGCGTTCCATAAAACATACATGACCTGTGGAGTGGTCCTGGTCAGAAGATAGGAAGCAATTCCTAAGAGATTGGAGGGGGGAGAAAAAACCCCAGCAGTTTAATATTTGCTTAAAGAGTATTTTCAGAAACCATGGTGATCAGCATAGTGTAAGATTTGGGCAAAGAGAAATTCTAATTATCCCTTCATGTGATGATTGATTGTCCTACAATATGAGGTCTGATTACTGTTTTCTTCATGATGCAAATACTGGTGGTCAGAAGTCCAGGCTGTAGTCTGGGGGAACCGAGGTGACGGTACCTCTGTGGCTGCAATCAGGTGTTAGAAGTGTCAGCTTGCAATGTATTATACTGCTCATTTTGCTCCATGGATTGCTTGCTGTGCCCACATGGTGAGCTGCTTTTAACTCATGTGCAGACTTTGATCTTTCAGATGTTTTTTTCTGTCATTAGCATATTTTTTCTGTGACCCGTGTAAGAAACACACAGCCCAAGCTGAGAGTGTCTAAGCCTTGCTGATGCTTGCCATATGTTGACTTATCCCGGGATATATATTTCTTGATTTCTCTGATATAGTCACAATCCCCATATGGTTATTGCTCCTTTGTATATTCCAGTGGGAGTCTATCTTTTGGTTTTCAAAGGTTTGCCACAGAGATTATGCTTAGAGGAACATTGCTGCGTGCATGGTTCATCTAATTATCTTCCCTAGTTAGAAATGGATCAGGGGCTCGGTGTTAAATTGGGGAAGGCTTTTAAAGCTGAATATCTGAATACTGAAAACTGTAGAAACACCGAAGAGTGAACAGAAGGCATCACATATTGAACAGCAGAGTTCAGATAGGGGAGCTATTGCAAGCAGCCAGCTTTAGCTTCTTACTACCTGCAGCTGACCATGCCTTGATTTCCATGGCAAAACTTGGGGAATCACAATAAAGAGGCCTCTCCTCCCTTTACAGTGTTCCATTACAGCAAATTTACGACATGCAATATGCTTAAGGATCTTTGCTGAGCTATTACAGTAATGTAGATCCACCCATGCAACATGAAAATAGGAGTTTCTTAATGATGCTGTCAAGTCAAATGTGGGAGCTCAGAAGATTTTTAGTAAAAGAAACAATCATATATTTAAAAAAAAAACCAAAAAAAACACCAAAACCAAACACCCCAAAAACAAAAAAACACAAACTAACAATTTAAAATACATTGTTCATAATGAAGCACTTGGCCTTCTGTCTCAGTTACCTTTTCCTAAAGACGCTGCCTTTTAACAGCATCATACTGGATGAATGTCCATGGCACTGAGGTTGTGATTTTAGGGGGAGAGAGCAAGTGCATGGGCCTGCTTAAGGCTCTTATTGCAGAGGGCAACAGGAATCAGTGAAGCCAACAAGTCACACTGACAACAAATCCTAAAACAGAGTCTAAAGAAATGCAAACTAGGTGGGACTTTTCAGGATAGGAGCAGCACGTTGCCCTTGTGCAATGGTTTCCAGTGCTGAAGAAGAACCAATTCAGACCACAGATGGGGAAAAATATAAAAAAACAAAGTAGATGCTGCTTTTTCTCATTCCTAGTAGGCATATCACCATGCAGCATAGTATGTTCTATTGTATTAAATGTTTATCATTCAGACATCTATTAGATTTTTCTATTAGTAGCCACAGTAAAAAGGAGTTTCATATAATGTCTTATTACAATGTCATCAGATGTTGGAAAACAGCAATGTGAAGGATGTCACTGTGATTTTGAGAGGTACGGTGCATATCGTCAAAGATGAATTAATAGGAACAAACAACATTAGTGTGAAAAATCTATTACCTTAACTGTCTTTGGATTATCTTCTGTGTGGTTTCAAAACAGAAAGATATATAAACAACTGTCATATTCTGACTCTCAACCCCCAAACCCATTCTTCTTCTTTTTTCCCTCGTCCTGTTAGGCTAAATCAGGCTGATGGTGGGTACCCAAAGGCTATAAATCAGGAAAAGTTATAGTCTAAGGTCTGTTGCATATGTAGTATTTAGTTATTGTCTATACTCTTAGTACTTCACACCTACATCAGATGTGCAGTAGCATTAAGATAACAAAATGACAATAGTCAAGTAACGAAAAGAGCTTTAAAAAACTTTGGAGTTTTTCTGAGTATAATCAACTGATTACAGATATAGATTCTACAACTACTACTGTATAAGCCTCTTTTCATCCTAACTTTTCTAGATAAATAAGTACTACAGCAGTATGGATATATGCAGATGCATATATGAAAAAATGCAGATATACACACACATGCACACAAAAGATTTCCTTGATCCAGCTCTCTCAGCTAACTGACAAATACATATCAAAGCTCTAACAAAGTAGCTAAAACAAGCAAAGACAATGTATTATATTTACCCACAGTTTCTACTCTGTGATTTGTGCGAAGCAGAATTGGAAGAGTTTGGCAATGTTCTTGCACAGTGTGAACTGCTGTAAATCCTGGAGTTCTGTATTAAAGTTACACAGTAAGCGCCAGTGTATTACACACTAAATCACAGAGTTTTACCAAAGAAGTTGCAATATCAGCTGCTTTCCTGCATTGTGTGTATTTATGGGGAGCATTCATCGGTGATAGATAAGGTCAGTTTGTGCTGCTGTTGTCACTGCCCAGAGACTGAGGATGCAGTGATTTCTCAGAAATTCTTTCTGCTGCTTGCTGTCCCATGTCACATGGAAAATGAACTCTTGCAAAAGCAATCAACAAAGTGACACAGCCAGTGGAGATTCTAGGTACATTTGAGAGAGACTTTTGATCTCATAACTGGACAATTGTCTGGTTTACTGTATCTACTCCTAATGAAACTGTTGTGGAATTAAAAAGCCTCCTGAGCTAATGACTTCAGTTCTTAAGCCATATATGTGGTAAAACCACTTTTCTGATCAGCTAGCTGGGTGGAGAGATTTGTCTTTACTTATATGTCTGACAACCTACTGGCAGATCCATAGAACTAAAATATTGTAAAAACATTATACTTACAGTCTTCCCTCACAGTTCACCCACCTGCAATCTTTAATTCCAAGTATAAACCAGAATTCTTTGAGAAGTAAAAATTAATTGAGATGTACATTAACAAAGGCCCATGAAATTCAGAATCATTGCCATGTTATGTTTTCTTTTTTTTTTTTTTTTTTTTTTTTAATATGTTTAAGTCACCTCAATGTATTCTAAACCCCTCTACAGTGCAAAATACATTATGGGATTCCTGTCTCAAGGAATTTGAAATCTAATTTCAAATACAAAATAATAGGTAAGGTGGCAAAACCTATGACAGGCCTATAACAAAGCACTTATGTCTGTGCGAGCAAATGAAAAACAAGTTTTTATATACCAGAGACTGGATTATGATATAAAGAGGCTTTCCCAAATGTCTATGACATGATAATGGAAACCATAGAACAGTGGTCTCTCTCAGTAGAAAACAGTATCCCATTTTCATTGTAGTTTTAAATCTAGAGAAACTAGACAGTATATTCTATCCTAGGATGGCTTTTACTCAAAATTTGCTGCAACTATCTGGCAACATAAAAAACTTAACTTGGAGTGCTGGGCTTTTTGTTTGTCATTTGTTGGTTTTTTTATTCATAGATTGAGGCAAAAAAAAATATTGTAAAAGCTGTATCTCATATTTCATTATTGTACCTTTGTGTTTCAATTACTGTTTTGTCTGTATTTCCCTTTAGCAGAATTTAGATTACCAAACAAGATTTCCAGCTTCACTAAAGAAAAAAAAATCAAGATATTTACAGAAGTCTGTGCATTTATACTGATGCTCAGACTAGTGTGCTTCCACTAAACAGCACGACTGAATTCAGTCTGGGACATCAGATTTATAATTTACATGGGTAGGAAGGGAAAAACTGCTGAGAGAGGGTGGAGAAACCAAGAAGTGAAACAGGGTATCTTTGATGAATGAATTCTAAGCTCTGCACATTTTTTTTGCCTCCTCCTTCCTGGTCCTTGCTACTGCTCTTTTGGGCAATCATTTTATGGCTTGTATTTGGTGCAAGTGTCCCTTGGGTGCTAGTATGTGTCAGGAAATCAGCTATCCCAAAACATAACCAGTAAGGATCAATGTGGTGTCTCAGCTTGGTGATAGACTGTTTTACCATGAATGGAGGTGGTAAAACATACCCAATAAACTTAACTGAAAGGCTGTTGGGGCTGACAATCACTAAATTCAGATGAGTCTTGGACTTTGTGAGAAACTTTTTGCTTGATGAGCGCACTAATTTGTGATTAAAAGGAATGAGGAGGCTCGGTATATGAAGCAGAGTGCAAGGAAACTGCTGACATGATTAACAGCTGGTAAAAATGTGAACTTGAAATAATTGCACTGTTCTCCATGTTCATGGCCTCTTTCTAATCATGCTATACTCTTCTTTTGATGAAAGAAAGAGAAGAGCCTAACTAACCCACCAGCTAGCCTGAGATCTGTAGGAATTAATTTTGTGGACTCTGATCAAGAGAAAGGATGCTCTAATGGTTGTAGCAGGGAGACAGCAAACTGTCCCTCACCACAATGTCAGGTCAGAGATTTGCAACCCATAGCTATAGCACAGTTTGAATTCTCTGTAGGATACAAGCTATGCCTCAATTGATAGATTCAAGAGTGAAACAAAAAATAAACTTGTATTTCTGACTACCAGACTGGTCCTTGCAGTCAGGCAGAGGATCTTGTTTGACTGCAGTCTGACTCCAGATGGAAAATTACAGGCTTACATTTTATTACTGTAAATTTTATTTGCCAAAACATAGTTTTACTTTTAGACACCCACCTCTGAAATGCCCTGTTTGGTGGATCTGGGCACACAAAAATGGGTTTCTCAGCCTGTCAGATGCTACTGGCAGGACAGTGATTTAGCTGGGGAGATGACATTCTCCTATAATTAGTAATCAGCTAATAACCACCTCAAAATTTCATATAAGCCTCAGCAAATCATGAAGCTGACTTCACCTCTCAAGTGGGATGTGAGTGAATAAACATGACTGTGTCCTCCTTGTGGCTTGCCCTGGAAATTGGATGAGAGGAGGCAGCATAAAGAATAGTCAAATTGAAGCAGAATGCTCATAATCCAATGTTATATTCAAATATTATGGCTGACACTAAGGTATACTTTTTTAGTCTAAAGATGGAAGGTATTGTAAATGTGGTAGGCTTTTCATAAAAAGCAGGGCAAGTGAAAAACCCTTCAGGACTGAGGAGAACAGGAGTTTCTATTTCACAGTCAAGAGAATCTGAAAGAAAAAGGAAATGAAAGGTTGGAGGGAGTAGAGTGAGGAAGAATAGGAGGAAAAAAAAGCGATGCGGAGAACTAGAATAAATAAAAAGGGCTGTACAGATACTTAAGAAAGAGATGGAAGAGGCATCAAAAAGAAACAGCCAAGAGAATTTCCATGAAGACAACTGAGTCATTTCTGGTTCTTTAAAAAAAGTGGAACCTCGAAAAGCAAAGTTGCTCAGAATTTCAGAATTCTATCTCAGACAAAAGAAAGAGAGAACTGAGAGGCTGTGGCAAAAAGTAGATATAGGAAGCCAAAAATGCCAAAGAAGCTTAGTTTTGGAGAAACTGAAGTGAAACAAAATGTGCATGCAAATATGCTTTCTATTAAATCACTTAGAAGGAAATCATACTCACTAATGAGGCAAAAAAAGGACATCCAAGGACCTAGGAGTAGAGCTAGAAGTGGAGACACTGTAGTCATAGTTCAAAAAATTAAAAAATTAGTTACTGTTATTTCCCTCAAAAGTATTGTTTTTCATGAACGTGAAAGACTCAAAGCGCATCAAATGTATTACAAGCTACAGTTAATTAACTTAGCACCCTGCTAGAGAAACCAGTCCATTTTTGTCAGTGTCAGATGGCCTCTCCAGTAGCATCCTCAGTCTTGGCACTTTGCCTGGTCATTTCTTAGCTTCTTGAAAATGTAAGACAGGTGCTACTCCAGGTTGAATCTGCCAGGTTAATCTGCTTTAACTCAGATCCAGCTGGCACAGAGCTGCTGTGCACAGCTGTACCCTGTCTTACTTCTTGTGACTGTGATTTCCAAGTCTGTAAATGGTATGTCCATGTTCTCCACCACTGCAGCTAAGCTATATAAAGTGCATCAGAGCCAGCTAGCTCTGCAGCTGTACTAGAGATAAACCACAAATTGAATAATCCGCTCCCAGAAAAGAGAGAGGTGATTGTATAGTAATGTCCACAGCATTAATTTCTGCAAATTACAGCTCTGCAAGGCTAGAATGACTATGAAATGGGGGTGCAGGAGGAAAGGATGGATTGCAAAGGTACCTTGAGCTAAGCCTGGTAAAGTGCTTATCTTCTACACTGTCATGGTAAATCAGATACATGACATTTTCAGTGGAAAAACAGGATGAGCTTCTTAGATCAACTAAAATGTATATGCAGAAGGAGAGGCAGTGAAATGAAAAAACCTTGAAGGGAATCCTGGGTACTCAAATATTTAGAGAGAACCAAAGCAGGTTTCATTTGCCTCCTGGATACATTCACCTCCCTGGGAGAACATAGAAAACTGTGGGGGACAGCTGTTTTCTGAAACATTCCCATTTTTGGCTAATGATATTAAAATGAATATGTAACCAACCACTAAAATCAGCTCGTTTGTAATTCTTAAGACCATGAAGGACAGCTGTGTTTTGACTACAACAGCACTAACAGACTATCATGATTCTCTAATGGGTAAAAAAGCTGTAGACAGCATACCTTCCACCAGAATTACTTAATTTTTTTTTCATCCCTTTGATATATCCTAGAGAAAGGACCCAAAGAAGATTTTAGTGGGTGATGAGTTAAAACAAGTAGTTGTAAAACAAAGCAAACAATTGAAAACATGAATTCTAATTCTAGATGTTCTTGGAAAAACACAGAACCTGAAGTTAAAGGGTTTGTGGGTGTGTCACTAATATAGGACTAATTACTCCGGTTTCACAGAGTCTGAATGTATAGTTTTCTTTCCTCTGTTGGACTCGGGACAAGCTAGTGCAAAAGACTTTCAGATGTCCAACTTCAGGCACTTCAGTCCAACATTACAGTTGCAGAAAATTAAATAAAAACCAGCCTCATTTGCCAAAGCCTGTTCAATCCTGGGAGCACAAAAAAGCCACTGGAAGAGTTCATTTTACCCTTTAAAGAATATCCAGAATTACAGTGCCAGGAGTGATGAAACAGGAACCAAACACAACAGGTGTAGGGCCTCATCTTGAAGGCACCAAGGATAGATACCTAACTCACAGAAATAGCTCTGGTTTCAGCACTGGGCACTGTAGTCATAAATTCACTACAATGTTGTGGTTGTGATGGTGCCTGTAATTTTTTTTTTTTTTTTAAATTAAGTTACAGCACTTGTCTAGAAACCTGGATAGCTGAGTGAGCCCTAGTTTCTCCATCTAAAGGACCCTCACAATTACCTTAGAGGAGGGTGCTATAAGATGACACAAAGAAAGCTGTAGGAAGAAGGCACCCTTCTCTGGCCTATTGAAGCTTGGATGCTGTACAGATAACAATGTAAGGTAATTTAGCAAGAGAGAGACAGTGATTTTAATAAAAGTGATTATTGTATGCCCAGTGATGGGATTTTATGCCTTCCTCTGATTTATCTGGCGGTGAAAACTGCCAATGTGTGACCAACACCATTAAGTTAAGCAGGCATATTGTTCTGGAGTTCAGTGGGAATGGGAGCCAGTCTGCTCTGATGCAGCAATTCCATGTTTCTAAGGTGTCTTTCTGAAGCTATACTCCATGAGTCATAGCCTTTCACTCTGTCTCAGTTTCTTCATATTTAAAAATTAATATGATGGCTCCAGCCTATCTCACGGGGGTTTCTGAGGCTAGTTTAGTGATTATGAACCATTATAAGATCTCTGGAGAAGGGGCACAGTATTATAATCCATCTTCTGCTGTCTTAAATACTGGATTTTGGTAACTCAGTGTGTGTATGTTCCGTTGCCCTGATACAGAGAGACAAAAGGGAGAAGAGCAAGTCAGATACAGATTCAGAAAATCTTCTTTATTACTATATAATGAAAGGTAAAGGCACAGTGAATCTTTTGACACATTCTACTGGTTCCCACATGCTAAAACAGTTGTAGGTTGGAGACTAGGATTTTGATTGATACCTCTGTGCCAGTACTTTCCTTCCATGAAGAATCAATTGTTTTACTTGACTGAAGCAATAAACAATATGAGCTGAACATTTCACCTTTGTGGGTAAGGATTCAGAATGAATGTTAATAGAAAAGCCCTGGTTAAAAGTCTCCAGCTTTAGCAAACGCCCATTTGTGCTGTTATGTTTGTGATGACAAAAAGATGGTTTGGGAACTGGTAGAGCAGTATGAATCTTCCCTGGAGGATGCAAAAGCCAAGTGTGCTCTGAGGGCTGGCAAGAGTGGACCAGAGATACCAGTGACAAGATTCTTGTTGATCAGTACCTACTTCATCTTACTGCCAAGGTGCCTGGAGGCTTCAGGTTTTCTGCAGAGGTCAGATAAAGTTATTTTCCTTTTCTGGGTGAGAATGATGGGGGGCAGTCACTAATCATCCCTTCTGGGTAGCCAACTGCCTTCACAGCAAGGTCCTGTGCACTGGGATCATTGCCAGGCACGGTCAGCATGAAACAGGTTTCATCAAGTCACCAAGGTTAGGAAGTGCAGTAAGCAATAGGCTAATCTCATTTCTTTAATAAGAAAGGCACCACATTGTACCCATAGCAGTTCTCTCTCCAGACAGCCTGGAAGCTTCAGCTCCTTATAAAAGCTCTGGAAGAGTAAATCTTACCTTGGCTACCATCTAATGTGATAGTGACATGGATACAGTTGTAGGCTAGGTTGTCTATCTGCAGCTTCTCTACATATTGCCTCTTTTCCCATATTCTCCTCAAGCTCGTTCCTCAGAGGGAAACCAAGTGATATTCTACCCACCCTGAGCACACAGCCCTCATTGTTGGTCAGCTTATGGCCAGCAATGAGGGTGTTCATACATGTCAGTCCCCCATACTGACATTACTGTGTCTTAACAGCAACTACTTCACATTCCCAAGTCACCCTGGGTTTTAATGAGCCATATTTAAGCAACTTGCCAGCATCAAAATCCCTGTTATTATTTGAGCTGTGCTTCTGAGATAAGGTAGGTGGTAAACAGATCCAGCTGGACAGGAGATTTGCCTGTGAAAAGCGTGCTTGTTCTTTTGGAAATTTTAGAGCGCGCTGGCTTGACTTGCCCTTTAGAAAAGCTTTGTTCTATTAGTGTCCTGTTTCCTGCCCACAGCTTCATATTGCCTACTGGAAGCAGCTGACAAAAGCATCACATTCACTTCTTCCATCAACAAAATGCTTGATGTTCTGCTTGTCGTTTATGCTGCTCTGCAGCATATACCAGTACAAGTGTTTTTTGTGGGTACAGAGGAGAACAGTGACAGTATGCCCAGCCTGCCACTGTCAATCTACCCAAGCTATCTGAAACAAAGTATTTACCCACCAAGTTGGGTTTTGTTTTTTTTTTTTCTGAACTGATTTCTATCTGAACCATTTCTATAAGTGGATCTCACACCCAAAGCTACTCACTGAGTAGTTTGTGTGGAGAAACTTTATCAGAGGGACTGTGTTCATAGCCATCACTGTTTGTCACTGTAATGTCTGTGATCTAAAATCAGATATTGATATGGGCTTGTTCCATGAGGTTACATAGCTTTGGAAAATAGCTAGTATCTAATATAATCAGCTCTTGCAAACTAAGCATTAGCAAATAGTATAAGCATAATTTAACCATCCATTCCAAGTGCAGAATGCTCTCTGCTCCTCAGATGTGTAAGTTAGGTCAAAACAGCCACATGCTCTGCCAGCTGCCATCTGTCAGACAGTTTTGTAATGTGGAATTTTGAAAACAATTACTTTTTCTATACTGTCCTTTTAAAAAGGCCATTCTGCAGAGTTGAGACACTGATCTAATTCCTAATTCTATTAGTAGACCACACATGATAGACCTTTGTGAGTGGTTATACCCCAATACCACTCAGCAGAGACTAGGATGGTCCTCTTCTGTCAGCTTCTTTACTAATGCTGTTCCTGACGTGGGCTCAAGGCAGTGGGGTTTCCAAAGCTGCTCTTCCTAATGTAAGGACAACGGCTTTGGAAATACATGTTACTGTTATGCTTGTAATGCTTCCTCCTTGTTGGGAAAGGTGTTGAAAGCAGCAGGAGGTTTTGTCTTCTGATTCAATCTCTAACTAGAGTGAATTCTTGGCAAAGAAAGGCTTCCAACATTTATATTTGGATGGAGATTTATGAAATAAGGGACTGCTTGTAAATAGGCAGTCTCTCATTTTTCTGCTGTTGTGAAGCATTTTGAATGTTTTTGTGCATTTCAAACATTTTCTATTCTTGTTCCCTATTTAGTACTGTTGCATTCATAACCCTCTGCATACTATTAATCATAATCATCAGATCCAACAATACTGCAGTATGTAGCCAGAAAAGGTTTGGAAGGTGTTCCTCTTATACGGAGCCTATCCCCAGAAAGCAGGATGACTAAAACAGAGCAAAGCTTGCTGTTCACCTCATAACTACAGTGTGAAAGAGTATCCCAGAAATCCTTATAGACAGGAGTCCAGGAATAATATCAACTCCAGACAGTTCAAGAGTAAATACACAAGGCTATCACCATAAGGATTTTGGCTGCTTTAGGGGACAGTTAATTGGGTTTCACCTCTTCATTTTACTACAGAATTCTTGACCTGTGGGGCATTTCTTCTGCACCACTCTGCTGTTCGCCAGTTCTCGCTGTGGTGGGATGAGTTGGCATTAAGGGCTGGTTTATCACCTGGGATTTCCACTGAGCCAGTAAAACCACACCCAGTACAAACTTCAGGAGCCAGCAGTAGTCTGTTCCTCAGGAACATCTGTATTTGAAAAATGAATGAGTTTTAGATAAAAGAGAGGATGTTAGTTACCTCCTCTAAGTAAATTATTTAAACTTGCAACCTTTTTCTATCTTTTACATATGAAAAATTAATGTACCACAGACCTTTTTGCATTTTCATGGTAAAACAAATCTTTTTATAGGTTTTTCCCTCCTAAAGAACAGAGAAAAGGGCTCTCCACAGCCAGTATCAGAAATTTTGGCTATCAATCCTCAGTTCCCTGCCCCCAAGGGGACAACTCTGTTAATGAGCATCAAAGTATTAACATAACAGAGAAGGCCCACTGATCTCCAGAGCACCATGTGCTACCAAGAAAGAAAAGCTAAGCCAAAATTGCTGCTCTTAACATTTGTCAAGAACAAAATGAGGATTTTTTTCCATGTGCCACACGGATCTTGCACTTGGCCTTAGACTGATGCTTGATAAAAATTACGGTCAAACTCTTCAACCCGACTGAGTAAACTAGGCTTTTATTTTCAAATTGATGCACTACCTGAAGAAAGCCACCCTAATTTTCAGCAGTGCTGAACAAATGCCCCTCCAATGTATTTCACTGGCAGTTAAGAAATCTCAGCACCTCTGAAAATCAAATAACACTTAAATTTACAGCCACTCTATTTGAAAATATCTCCCTCAGTCTCCATCTATTGAAATGGAGAAATGCGAAGCCAAGGGCACACAGTGATCTGGGCAGTTAATAATGTTTTTGGCTATGTAACAAATCAATGAAATGCTTGGCAATAATGGTATCAAGTTGGATTTAACAGTTTCGTGACAGTGTCACTTTCCGACAAATGGATTTTGGGCTTTCCCCCCCATGTACTTCTGTACATATCAGTTGTGGCAGGTCACAGCCATGTCCCTCCCTCCACCCCCATCTTCAGTGTAATTCTTCTTAGGAACAAGCAAGAAGCCTGGCCCCGTTACTTACTGCTCATTCTGTAAAGGTTTAGAAATCCTGTGTAGTATCCCTGCCTTGCTGGACACAGAGTATTAGGGAAAGGTGAGTGTTGTCCTTCTCATCTTGGTGGAAGGGAAAGGGAGAAGAGGGTACAATTCCAGATTTCCCTGATTTGGCTTCAGTCATTACTGAACAATGCCATATTCTTAGTGAACAGAAACTGCAGACTGTCTGATCCTTCAAGGACAGTCACATGGAGCAAGTAGGAACTGATTTTCCTTTCCCTTGTGATCTGCAATTAGCATCTGTCTGACTACTTCCATGTAAAGCATTAATATTCCTGTCCCTGGAAGTGCCTGTGCCTGCATTTGGAGTCTTACTGCATCCATCCCAAGCAGTGGTAGCTTTCTCTTCCCCATCCTTAGTGATGGGTGTCTGTCTGGGAGCACAGCTGTAGCATTTGCTCTTCTACGAGACTGCTCTCTTGGGCTTTCCCATATCTTTATGGGCCCATCTTTCAGGGCCTTCTGCTCCCTCTTGTTACTTATTTATTGCATTTAGCTGCTTATTTGGCTGACAGTGCACTTTCTGTCCTTGTATACCCTGTCCCCTCTGATGCGCTTCATACATTTTAAAGACAATTTTATTAAAAACTAAAAGCAGGTGAGTTAAATAACAGTTTGTCTGGCCAAGACCTCCAAGGAAGATTTAGATGAGCTACAGTATGAGCTTCATGCTGTTATGGAAGCTGAGGTAATATTTGGTTTTGCTTATTTCACATAATTTGTTGCAAAGTATCCCAAGCAAATGCTTTCAAACTGCTGGGCAAGCAAAGAGTAAAGTGAAAGCAACCTACAAACTACTTAATGCTTTTGATCTCCACACACTCAGCCAGATGAGCAATGGTAACATATTAAGGTTGACACTGTGAGCTAATGCAAACACGTATTTAAGGGTTACTATTTTGTTCCAGGATACATAGAGAAATACAGCTGAACGAACTAGTTGGGTCTTTCTGGGTGCTGCATGAAATTTTACATAAAGAACTGCTGTGGAAAGTCCTTTTCCCTCTAGAGGTGGATGATCTACAATGGCCATCTATTTCTTTTCTTGGTATTAATAATGTGAAGTGTATATTGAGCATTGCTTTGTGAGAAACCCTTTGATATCTTTGTTAAACGTTGTCCTTTGCTATAGCTTTATCTCCAGGAACAAATCTGGTGTGTTTTGTACAGACAGAATAAATGATAAAAACATCTTCTATTGAAGGAGACCATTCAAATTTGAAATGAGATTACTTTTTACAAGAAAGGTGGTTTATCTGCCCCAGGGAAAGGTATCTTACGCTGATCAGATAGCAGCGTGAAAGACATAACACAGCAGCATCTCTTAGAAGCCCTTCACCAGGCGAGGGCCGAGCAGCATGAAGCGAATTCCCTGGAACAGCGATCTCCGACCTTCCGCAGTTTCACAGCGGAGCTGGAACCCTTCCCCACCTCCTCCCGGAGCAGCGCTCCCTCTTCTGGATTCTGAACGAGGGGTCCGACCCCTCTCCCGCAGCATTTCTAAAATCGCCACCTGCCTTTCTCCCCGCCCACGGCTCCAGGGCCCGCACCCCGATCGTTTCCACCTGCCCCGGCCGACGCCCTAAGGCTGCCTTCCCCGGAGAGAGGCACCCCGGGGCCGTGCCCGCCACCTCCTCTCCCCGCCCGCCGCAGGCACACGGACGCTGCACGAGGCAGCTCCAACGGCCGTTTAACGGTCGCCCCAACGGCCGCAGCCGCGTTCGTGTCGGGACAGTGCGTCGGGGTGGCCCTTTGGTGGGGGTGCCCACCGAGGGGGCTACGGCCGCGGAGCCGGCGGCGGCAGCAGCAGCGATGCCAGCGGCCTTGTCGCTGGAGCGGCCCCGGCAGAGGGAGCCGGAAGACCGCCAACCCCGCGGCTGAGGTAAGGCGGGGCCGCCGCACTGAGAATGTGGTGCCTAGGCTGCTTTTTTTTTTTTTGCCTTGTTTTAACTGCTTTGGTTAAATGAGCGACTTTCCGTTTGTTTGTTTGTTGGGGGTTTTATTAAGCCTCAGTGGGCTCCACCACATCAACGGCAACAGCAGCCCGCAGGCACGCGTACCGCAGTCGGTCGCGGTCGCTGCCACTGCCATGGCCTAATGCCCGGTGATTAACGCACCACCCCTGACCGTGCTTTCCCAGATGGGTAATCGCACCCATACTCAGGGAATGCACCGCAGTGGAGAGAAACAAGCCCTAAAAGTAGCTTGTAGTCTGTTAATGTCACGCTGAAAATGAAGTTGCCTCCAGGGTGGCTCATCTCCAGCTTGCTCCTGGGCCCTGACATACTGCTGGAGCCACAGCTGTTGGATAAGGAGCTGCTTAATATGCTGGAGATGTCCTCCTCCTGCTTCTGGCTTCATTTTGAGTAATCAATCAGGCTGTTTTGGAGCTACAGTTTACGATCTGCAATTTGTATAATTTGATTTGACAGTAATTCCATCGTTGTTATGTTTATTTACAAGAGATGCCCCATGATTCGTTCAGTTTTTATCTGTTGTTTTCCTTGCTTTTCCAATCGTGGTTTAATAATTTCTCATCGAATTTGCGAGGGCTGCCATGCATCATGGCTCCCAAGGTGGAATTTGCTCCTTTGTGCTATGCTGCAGGGAAGGGTATGAGTCTGTACAGGACCTGCTCACCCTTGCATAGGTGAAACTACTATAGTCTTACCTGAAATCACTTCTTTTATTTTAGTATTACAGGTGTTTTGTGCTTTTCATGAGTTTAGTTTTGAGCACTTTTCCCCCCACTTCTCTTTTTTGTAAAAAAACCCCAAACAACAAACAAACTTGTTGCTGTGATTACCTTCAGATTCTTGTTAGTTTTGAGGAAGGCAAGTAAGTACAGCTTCATTGTGTCAGTTTCTAAGAGCTAGATAGCAGAAGCAGTTCAGCACAATGAAGTATGACACTTGAAATGCCAGAATGCGCTCTTTTTTTTATCACCTGTCTCGGGATTTGAATCTGAAACCTGTAGCAAATCCCATCCATCCCATCTCTCTCTAGAGTCCAAATATTTAATATGGAAACATTTGGGATGTTATCTGGAGATCTTTATTGAGTAGACATGCCTACAAAAAGAGGAGGGCTTTTATTTTTTCCTTAACATAATCTCATTGTAGGAGAAGAGATGGAGGTGTCATGTTCGTATACAACACCTTGTCAGAGAAACCGTGCAGAAAATGAGTGTTTTCTTGGCAACCTCATGACTTTCAAAGTCACATTTCTCTTTACTCCCAGAAATACCTTAAGCCTGTAGTTTACCAGGAAAGAGGCAGAACTTGTTACCTGTGTTTCTGAAACTCTGTCATCATGCAGAAAAATAACACATGGGAAAAGGAGATTTGGTTCCCACATGAAGTACTTCAGTCACCTGGGAGTCCACAGTTCTGGTCCCTGCCTCAAGGGGAACCCTTATTTATTTTACCAATTAATAATGGTCCTTGGAGTAATACTCAAAAGTGAATGCTGCTTTCTCTCAGGTGCATAATTTAAGTCCTCAGGTGTTCTATAAAAGCAAACCTTTCCCATCAATAAGCAACAGCTGAGTGAAAGCTGTTGATTAGTAATTTGGGATCTTGATATGTTAATTGTGCCTAAGATCCAGCTAGGTGGCTGTCTTTGTTTTAATCTTTAAAAAGAAATCAGAGAAATAATGATGTGATTTTTTTTTTTAATATTTCCTATAAATGTAGTATTTCTGTGTACATCTGAATGGTAAGATGATTTTATGTGTTTTGGTTTTTTTTCTGTGACACAAATGACTGCTTTGGAAGAAAGCAATATCACAAAAAAAATCATGTTTCATGTCTAAATTAAACCAGTATGTGTAAGCACAGTGAAAATTTCAGGATGGAGATTTTAAAGCTAACGAAAAAATTTATGTAAGCACACACATGTACTAGGTATGCAGATAAAAGGTACGGAAAGAACTTCTAAAGTGGGATTTGCATAAATTAACTTTGTAATTGTATGCACAACAGGCAATTACACAAGAGTTAATAAAATAATAGTAATAATGATTTGTACTTGGTAATTGAAATTTATGAAGCACTTTTGGTGTCTCTAATAAAGCTGTGATGTCTTCAAGAAGAGCTAATGAGTATGATAGAAATTACTAGCATGAATAAACTTAATTAAGGTTACATTTGTCAAAGATAGTAAAATATTTTTAAAGGTGTCTGAATATTAGCATCATCATGATGGGAATCTGAGGTAGGAATGTAAGTCACATTCTGGTTTGCTTTGCAGCTGAAGTCAGAAATACTGCAGTCTCTCATGTAAACACTCTCTTCTCCTACTCAGTAAAATCTTGGCTGTTATTTATCAATACAATGTAAAGTGCTGGTGTGGCTCTTCGTGACTTTCACACCTGCCTGTGGCATGTTCCCCAAAGCACTGTTGTGTTCAGCAGTTTGAATTCTTGTCTCATGTTTGCACCACTTCAACTGTAACTGTTTGTTACTGTTGGGCTCAAGTGTGTATCTGTTACTCTTGAAGAAATAAGCCCATTGCTTCTGGATCAGGGTGTCGCTGTCTGCACCTTTTGAGGTCTGTGAGAAAGAAGGAAATGAGGTTTCTGAATGTGAAAGTGTTCTCATCTGAGCATGGCTTTCTTTTTAACATACCGTTTCTGTGCTTAGAGCTCACATTAAGGTTAGTTGCCTTATCTGACAGTTATTAAAACTGTGTTAATGCTGTATTCTTCTTTTTCTTCCATACCATAGGATGTATTTTCAAAGTAATACCACATGCTTTTTCTCACCAGAAAATTCTGTGTGATTTGAAAATGAGGCAATTGCCACTTGGTTAGAATAGTCTTTGCTTTACGTGTTTTGTGGGGGTTTCACCTGGACAGAGACTTTTGTGCTGGGAAGAGTTCATTTTTCTTTATGTTCTTGTTGTATTGCAATGTCAGTCTCCTAAGAAAGTATGTTTACCATACAATAGGATGAAAAATTATGGAATGGATTCTTTCAGCTCTCTCAATGATCACTTTCTCTTGCTCCAGAAAAGTACTGGATCATAATGGTATGGAATGTTGGTGAAGAGTGATTTGGGGAGATGCAATTAGGAGGACAGGGGAAAACTCCAGGAATAAGGTAGCAGAAGAAGTGTCAAGCAAGTCAAATTTTTCCTGAGATGTGGTGTTAGTTTGGAGCTCTACTATCAGCAAGGACAGAGGCAAGGTTGTAAGGCAAGGTTGACACATATTGGCAGAATTATGTATCGGTGTTTTCAGAACTAGGAATTGGTTTATGTAATTAGGTTCTCTATTTCCCTTCTCTCCCACTCCTTCCTTGCCTCCAGCTGAGCTCCTAATGGAAAAGGCTGGGGGAATGTGAAGCAGCAGAAGCATGTTTAATTGCTGCTTGGTAGGAGTGTAAATTAAGTAACTAATGATGTGCATCGAGTAAATGGCTTTGGTTTTCTTGTCTTGCTTCTTACTGCAGATTGCTACAAACAGCCTGTCTCTGCCTTTCACTCACACCAGAGTGTGTAAATTTGTCTTGTTCTTAGGAAATTCTCACCAAACTGCGTCTCAGTTTTTAGTATCTTCCCCTTATACAGTAACCAGAAGTTTCTTGAATCAGGCATGATGTGTGAGGCTGACCATGAGCCAGCAACGTGCTCTTGTGCCCAAGAGGGCCAATGCCCTTCTGGGCTGTATTAAAAGGGGTGTGGCTAGTAGGTTGAGAGAGGTTCTCCTGCCCCTCTACTCTGCCCTGGTAAGGCTGCATCTGGAGTACTGTGTCCAGTTCTGGGCCCCCCAGTTCAAGAGGGACATAGAATTGCTTGAGAGAGTCCAGTGCAGAGCCACAAAGATGATTAAGGGAGTGGAGCATCTCTCTTGTGAGGAAAGGCTGAAGGAGCTGGGCTTGGAGAAAAGGAGACTGAGGGGTGACCTCATCAATGTTTATAGATACATAAAGGGTGTGAGCCAGGAGGATGGAGCCAGGTTCTTCTTAGTGATGCCTGATGCAGGACAAGGAGCAATGGCTGGAAGCTGAGGCATGGGAAGTTCCATGTAAACATGAGGAGGAATTTTTTTACAGTGAGGGTGACAGACACTGGAACAGGCTGCCTAGGGGGGTTGTGGAGTCTCCCCCTCTGGAGTTATTCAAAACCCGCCTGGACACATTCCTGTGTGATCTAGTGTAGGTGATCCTGCTCTGGCAGGGGGGTTGGACTAGATGATCTTTCGATGTTCCTTCCAGCCCTTGACATTCTGTGATCTCTACCAACACTTGTCACATTTAGGGCTACAGTGCAATGTAGTCCTAAACCATCCAAAGGTGATTCTGGTTGCCAAAGGTCTGGGAACATTTTAATTTTTTTTTTTTAAGTAATTAAGTGGGATTTGAAACCTTATGAGAGCCAGTGGCATGGTGGTGGTCCTCCACCGTAGGAGTGACCTACAGTAAAGGTGCCAGAAAGCTTCATACATGCACTTTTTCCTTAAGCTGCATTTCTGGAAGGAGTTTGAGCTGCTATGTGAAGGCATTGAAATAGGAATGTTCTATACTCTGCTTTAGCAGGAGGAAGTAGAAGGAGGAGTTCAGTGCTATTCATTAGTAGCCATGCTGCATTTGGCAAATGACTGAAAAAGGAAGCAAAGGGGTGATGGCCTTCGGTGAGATCAGCTCTGATCTACCCACTGGTGCTGAGGAACTGAGAGAATAATTGGATTGACACAAGCAGTAAAAATGAGTGAAGCTACATATCATGCCACTTGACCTTAGAATTTAACCGAGGACTTTGACAATTTAACCTAGGAATAAGGAAGGAGTGGTTCAGTTCTTTCTGAAAATTAGAGCAGTCTCAAAGTCTTTTTCAATACGGTAAGAAATATAGGTCACTAGTCTGTGTTGTAAATGGACATAATGCTTGCTTCAGCTGCTTTAGGTTTAATATAAGAAGGTGTTGTGACCCAATCCCAGAGTGTAGTTTCATGACTGAGTTCTGTCACACAGCCCTTTTAGAGGGTCAAGAAAAGATAGCTTTCTGATTGACGTTTGTTGCAGGTTCACCCTTACCGTATACAATTCTATTTTATTTGTTCAGTAATCCACCCTGTTTCCACCCTAACTTCACCAAGTTCAAGCTTCATTCAAGCTCAAGTCTTCCTTGCCCTTGTACATAGAAAACTGGGGCACTATTTTAAGACTGGAAGCTGTTTTCAGCAAACTGCTGAGCTTCATTCAGTACAAAGACTAAAATACAGTACGAAGCCCTTGTCTGTGGCCTATGATTTCTCTCTTCAGCAGGTAGTAAAGACATGTGACTGCTTTAAGCAAGTGCTGAAAAAAAAAAAATTGCTTGAATGTTTTGTTTTGTTTGTGTGTGGGGTTTTTTGTTTGATTTTGGTTTGTTTGCTTGTTTTAAAATCATTTCCCTCCACTTCCTCCTTTTATCTTCTTTTCGTGCTTATTTTGCGCCTATACGCAGGCTGACCCTGAGAATTAGGGATTATCTGCCAGGGTGGTAAATTCAGCTTCTTCCCAAGCCACTGTCATAATCCTCACCCTCTCTGTGAGGGTCACTCAAGCAGGAAGGTGTGAAGGGAAATACTGGTAAGAATGTGTGAAAAAAGAGAGGAAAGACTTGCAGTAACAAAGGTGCCTTTCCTTTGGCACAGTTATGATTTCTTCCTTCTTTCATTTCTTCATAAACATCCTGATCCCTGAACTGTATATTGTCTGGACAGTATGTCACTTATTATTTTTCACTGAATGGAAAAGCTGTAATTCCAGTAAATTAAAAATAGACTGGCAAATGGGCTTGGTTTGATCTCTGTGGTATCTGAGGCAGAGGAACAAGATTAATTCCCGCAATTAGATGTTAATTGATGTCTGGGCATGTCTATTTGGAGAAACAGCAAGACGACATATAGCATAACAGCACCATTAAAACAGCATTGTCTGTCCTCTGTTCTCAGCAAGAAAAGAACTGGAGGAGGAGGGAAGTTACTAGGGACCTGCATCTAAACAGAGCAGTGGGGGATGCTGTGAAATGAGCCAAAACTTGTGATGGGGAGGAGGGAATACAATCTCTTTGAATGGTTATGATCTGTTGGTTAAATGCACAGGGTATTACAGAAGAACTGTGGTTTTGTTTGTCAAACATATATCCCCTTACTTTATTTTTCTTTCATTGCTGGTCAAGTCTGAGATTCACATCATAAAGCAACTACAGAGGTTTATTAGAAACTGATGAAATATCTGATAAAGAAAAAAAAAAAACCAGAAATTTTCTTTGGCCTTTGGAAAACCATATACTAACAGTTTTGATTAAATGGAATAAGAGGTCACTGAATGTGGTCTTTTACCTACTGTGTGTAACAGCTTCAGCTACATCCATTTCAATAATGAAATTCTGTTTCTGTGCTGCCTGTGCCTTATATATAAGCACCATGCACTGTATATATTTCATTTTGTTTCCATTTTACAATACACTAGAAATCTTTTTCAACTAGAATAGATGCTAGCCTTGGATACTGAAGTGCTGAATAGAATAATAAATCCTATGCATCACTAGCTTGACTTTCATCCAAGGGTCTCAAAAAGCTTTATAAACATCAAGTAATCTTTCCAGCATGCCCATCACAACTGGAGAGTATTAGCACTGTTCTGCAGCTATTATTATTAATTTCTATCACTGCATCTAAGAGTTCCAATCAGACTCAAGACTCACTGTGTATATAATGAAAAGTTAAGCCCTGTCCCAAAGACCTTTGAACAATTACAGAAAAATAGGAGAGGGCTCCAGGAAGTTAGAGGAACACAGGGTATCAGTAAAAAGGGGAAAAAAAAATTGCAACTTGGGAAGTGACCAGTGTTGGAACAGTGTGGTCTGTCCAACCATTGTCATGTATCTTATGGGCAGTTCAGTGAAGAAGAGACCCGAATCATTTGTTCTATGGATCTTTGGATTTTACCGTGTGACTGCTTCCATGTTTAAATGGCAGCACAGGAAGGATATGCCTGAGGTGCACTTGGCTTGATAAGCAATTACGATTGCCTCAATATTAGGAGTAAAATTTGTAGAGTGGAGGTAATTGAACTGTGAAGGAGTAAAGACCATTGCTTTATGTGTGGTAGTAATGCAAATGGAGCAAGCAGGCTGAGGAAAATAGTATCCAGCCCCTCCCTTGTCCTAAGAGAGCTCTCAGCAAACTCAGAGTGGATGGCGGGTGTTATGACAGAGCTTGCTGTACCTGCACCTTGTGATGATCTCAGTTTTGTGTTCTTGTTTCCAGACAGGCTTAGTAAGGAATTTTCAATAGAAAAAGGGAAGTACTAAGACTGTACCATCATATGTCAAGTATTGTATATAGCCTGGTCACCTGTGGTCAAACCAATTAAACTGCAGCAGGTGTGAAGAGATCTCTTCTGCTGCTTCAACCATTGCAGAAGCCATTTCAGGAAGCAGTGTCTGGTATGTTTCAGTTGTGCAGTGATTCTTGAAGTCTTCTGGTGTGTCACTTGACCTTGCCCTTGCATTCTTTGTCTAGCCTCCTCAGTGGGGCACAGCTGTTGGGGGAAAGAAGAATTTGCTTCTGGGATTTCCTCCTAGCCCTGGGGCAGCAAACACCTGGGAGAGTAGGGAAGAGTGCTAAGCTCAGAGCTCCCCCTCCACGGACAGTTAAGGTTGGGGGGGATGTGCGTGTGAGGTGCATCTGAGCCATCCATTCTTACCATGAGTTCTTTGCTTGCTAAGCTGATAAATAAGTGGAATATCTCTCATTTTACAGCTTCTCGGCTGCAGAGTTAACTGGGGTTATACTTTGCAGTTTAGGTCTCTCAAGATGCAGAGTCTGAGAGGCATTTACAGCAGAGTTATACGGTTTCCCCTGAGATCTGTTTAGCCACTTCTGAGATGCACATGCTCATGCCTACCTCTTATAAGGGGCAGAGATTGCACCTCTACTCCCAGCTGTTGATCACAGAAAACACCTAGAAGAAAGTGTTCATGATTCTTGTGTGCATCTTCTGTTGGACTAGACCTATCCTTCTCTAGTTTCACCCTATGACCCCACCTCTGTTTTTCTCATTTGTTTTCCTGTCACTGGTCTGTTCTTGGTAAAGCCAGGTGAGAATTTGGTTCACCCTTCAAGTCTAGCCAGCGGTCTGCTTTTTGAATAGATTGCCTCTGCACTCTAACTCCTATCAGCAGTGTAGATAGGCCCAGGTCATCCCTGATGTAAGAGTACACATTGCAGAAACTTGTACCAGTGCAAGTCCAACTGCCTGTAGACTGTAAGAACATGCGTTAAGAAGAAAAAAGAAAACCCTTACAGCCCTCACACTGCTTTCGCCAACCAGACTGTTGAATCCAAGGTGTTTCCTAGGTCATGTTCCTTCTTCCATCCTCCACGTCACCTAGGACTTCCACAGTTAATTAGGCTTACTTTGTGCCATGACTTGTGGTGGCTGGTGCCACCACGCTCCCACAGTGCTGGTTACAGCTTGTTAGCTCAGGTTTGTTAGCATAGGTCCCTTTGCCATTCCATGCCATTACTGCTATCAAACCTTGCTGCTAAGGCCCACCTTGGTGGCTGCAGCCTGGGTTGGGCAGAATGTATACCTGATGAAATCTTTGTGCAGGTCTAGCTCTTTGTGCTCGTCCTTAGCATCGTCAGTAGGCTTAGGTGGCTACTGTGTCAGAGAGCTGAGGTTTGTGAGTCCTGGTCTGTGATTTTCTGTGTGTATCATGTAAAACGGCTGTGCTTAAGAAATACTTCTTGTGTAGTCTGTAGTCCTTGTGTTCTGCCATGTCATCCTTGGCTTTAATCTAGAATCCCAGAGACTTTGTGGTCTAGGGAGATGTCTTCCAAGCCAAGGCTAATGGATATGATATAAACACGGGGCTGTGCCTTGAGTGTCACAATTCAAACTGACTTAGAAACGCTGGCTGTGGGTTTATTCTCATTCTGACTACTGACCTTACAGAAAGCTATTGGATCTGTCTGGGTCTTGCACAGGTGAAGGAAAAGAGGGGTGACATTGTGGGTGACTGCTCTTCAACATCAGTGAATGCTGTATTCCTCTGGTGTGTCATTTGTCCCTTCCAGTTCACATCTCCCTATTGGGTTATAGTATCTCTGTCTCGTTCTGATGCAGTGAGATTTCACAACCATTTTAGTGCTAGTCTGTGGTAGTAATCGGTGCAATACTTTGCAGCTGTTTGTGCCTTTGAAGATGTCACTGAAGCTGAGGAGCCAGTTCAAAGGCAGTCAGCCAAGGCTGGAAAATAGACACTCTGCACAGGTCAGGGTAGTATTTTCCTTGGCATGCTGGCAAACTGCCACAGGCTGTGATTCTGCTAACTTCTGAGAGATAGTACTTGTTCAAACTTGGTCAGTTCTTAGGTGGGAGAATACTAAAGGAAAATCTTGTGCTGCAAGGAGTGTTGTTTTTTGATTGAGGAGTTGGCATTCCTCTCCCTTCAAGGGCAGACAACCCTTCAGTGTGATAACAGGGGATGTTGTCCTTCTGGAAGTGCCATCATTCGTTCGTGACATCAAAATTACATCTGGTTTATGCTGCAGTTGAAAACTTCCCAAGGCACTGAGACTCTTATTCTGTACAGCCTGTTCAGATTTCCATGTCAACAACCTCAGTGCTGCCTCCCTAAATCTATGTTCCTATGATTACAAATGTTTGGGGTACTGTGGGTGAAGGACTGTGTTTGATAGAGGAGGAGAACATGTGTGAAGTGTATACTGTGAAGTGCTAATACAAATTAGGTGTGTGAAGTGTTACTGAAGTGCTGGTCATAAATGGTAACTCAGCACAAGATTTTAGCTTAAACTAGGTGGAAGTGGTTTGACTTTGCATTTGCAATGGGTTAAGGCCATATGTGGCTTTGCCTACTGTTGCTCAATGGACAAGCTGTAATTCACTGTACCCTATGGTAACTCAATCATTTGCAACTCTAGTCTGGATGGAGACAGCAGTATCGTTTGAATGTGATTGGGTTTTTTAATGCCAAAGAAATATATAATCTTGCCAGTGTGCTCAGAGAGACTAATGTGCGTTTAATCCACACATTTGATGATTTTTCTGTGTGAAAAGGATTGGGCTTTGTTTACTTCAAAGTAGGAAACTCAGCAGAAGGTAAGTGCTCTTCATATTTGAGGTTTTCTTTTTGTAAAAACAAATTCTTTGTGGTTGGGCCTTTTGCAAGTGAGGCTAGGTCTAGCAGTAAAATTTCATTAGTGAACATCTGAATTTTTCCAGTATAATGGATAATGAGATGTACTGATGCCTGTTATCATCTCCAAAGGGCCTACCTCTGATGCTTGTGGCATTCTAATTGCCATGTGAAGCATTTCAGTTCTCTGGTGTGGAATTGTTGGGCACCAAGGCTTCGCGTGGGATTTCTAATACTTCTTTGTTGCATTTTGAATTTAGCATGACTGTAGAGACTTACAGCAAATACTTCTGACAATATTTTAGCATTTTTGCTGCCTTTCAACATCTAAGATAAAATAGAATGTAATGAGTCACCTAATCTGTGCAGTATGTGCTGTCCCCTTCTTCTATGTGAGCGCAACTACTTTTTTCCTTTCACTGCTAATTGACTTGGCCTTCCCTTTACCCTGCTGAAGGGGTAAGATGCTGCTGTACATTTGGAACAAGGAGGAAGAATGGCATATACAAGGTAGGGCAGTTCAACTACCACTGAGAAATATGTCCTAATTACACCAATTTCTCACCTGCATCTAGTATGACAGAATTATTCGAGAGGATGAGGGCCCAAGATTAACCATTGTAACCTATCTTGCCTTTGAATGGGAGACCAGGGTAATTGTTTTACTTGCTAGGTGCCTGTTTTACAAAGCTGGTGAAATGATTCCAAATGAGAGAAAAGAGCCTAGCCAGAAGACACCATTTCTGATGTCCTATTTGGATGGCGGGGAGGGAGGAGAGATAGAGGGATGCTGCATAACTGTAATTAACAAAAAAATATCTATTTTTGTTATTCAAAAGGCACTTTTTACAGCTTCATGGGCTGCATTCAGCATTTGACATTGATTGGCTTGTGCAATTTGTTTCTGCTATTTTGTTCTCAGTGGAAATGTATTGGAGAAGACAGAAATGGAACAAATTAGGAACCAAACCCCTCCCCATGCCAACTAATTGAATATATCTATAAACATTGAACAATCCCACAATTGCTGTTGAAGCTATTGCATCAATCATGAAAATTCTCAAAGCTTGTAGATATAAAACATGTTGGCATCTGGGAAAGGAAGCTGTAAAAAGGGAGAGCTTTTTAAAAACATTTGGATTACAGGTTCACAGGTCTCATTTAAAGACAAAAAAAAAAATAGAACTGTTACGCAAACCCTTTCCTTCTGATTCCCACACAAGCACGTACCATTTACATTCTACAGTAAAGAGAAACCATTCAGAATGAGCTGAGCCACTGCACAGGTTTTAAGGCCATCTGGCACACACTGCTCAGCTGTCCATCACTTGAGACCCAGTGTTACCTCTGGGCTCATGGAGACCTGCTGTTATCTCAGTTTCTCTATTACTGTCATTTGTTGACATCCAAAAAAATGGAGGTTATGGAAGAAGTTATTTATGTGACTAAATAAATGCTACCTTATTGGCAGTTGCCTTCTGTTTAGTTTCTTCTTTGGAAAGGGAAGAATATTGTCTTTGGAACTCTTCATGGCTTATTTTTAAGTTCTGCACCTCATCTGACAACAAAATTCAAGGTTTAACACTCCAAAATAAATTTAGCTAGCTCATTATTCCCAGGTCTGTTCTTGCTAAATGACTTTTTAGTTACCCTTTACTGTGGGAAGTTCATTATCTTCTGTACACTGTGGTAATGCAGAATTTTGGGCATGTCCGTTGAGCTGTGCTAGGACAGTTATTGGTTGGTTGGTTTTTGTTTTGGTTGGTTTTGTTGGGGTTTTTTGTATTTATTTTTTTAGCAGATGCAACTGGTATAAGATGGAGGGCTTATGTAGCAAAGGGTATAGCTTCTTGGTTGGTTCTGTTTGTTTCAAGTGCTGTGTGTTGTAGCAGAGTAGCAGTGCAGAAGAGCTACCCATTTATCTTGTAGCTGTTGCACTCAGGTGAATTACTGTGGAAGTACTTGCACCTTCTCTCAGGAAAAAAAGAAAACAAACAAAGCAACATAGCCATTGTTCTCAGTTAGGAAAATCTTTTAGAGGGAAAGAAAAGCAGTGGCATGGGTGGAGAAACTCCATCAGAAGAGACAGAGTCCTTCTCCCCATGAGGAGAGAGTGATGAGGAAGGGAGGATTTGCCTTGAAACTCTGTCATGGATTGCCTTACCCAGCACATCTCATTTTTTATCTGTTTGAAGAATTGGCTTATTTTAGAATCTAGTAAACTAGAACATATTCTAGTTTAGAGATTAGGAGCTTCTTGGTGTATTTTGATGTGCTCATTTGAAATAAAAGGTGGGGAGTAGTTCCACATTAATACTCTAGCTGATTCAGGGTCCTGTCACAGCCCATTTTCTGCTCTCCTTTTACGTTAATTGCACAAATGGAAAATAATGAAGAGGGGACAGAGAACAGGCTACCTGGATCAATAAAAATGTCAGTTTAGCTGCTTCAATGTAATAGGCAGAGCTAATGTCATTTGGCTAAATGAAAGGGTGTGTTTTGTGCAGCATCATGGTTGTCCAGCGTGCTTTAAAAGCAAAGATGATGACAGAGCTCAGCAGCTGCAGGCCGGTGATCTTAGAACAGAATAGACCTTGCCCAGTTTTCAACAGAAAGTGGTCTTTATGCCAAAGCATTGGCTATGCTGAAGTCAGAGTGGGCCATGAGGCTCAGCAGGGCAAGGTTGGGCACAGTTTAGCTGCCAGATGGCAATTTTGCCACATAAAAGAAACAATACAGTTTTTACTTGAGTCTGGTCAGTGTTGCTGCTGTTGCCCTTGTTGCGTGGTGGTAGGTAGGGTTTTGATACCAAGGTATTGAGCACTGTATGGCTATCAAATTTGCAGTCAAGCAATCTCAGCATTGAGTTTGTCCAAGACCCACAGATTCAGATTGGTGGCAAGGATTCAACCAGACTTACTGCAGACAAGAACAGCGCTAACGCTGTTGGCCAGGTTTACAAGCTAACTTGATCATTGCCTTTGCAAGCCAAGCAGTATACAGTGTGAAATGCTCCAGTGCCATACAGAACTGCTTTTGCATCTGTGTGGAGTGGAAGGATGGTTAGTGCAACTATGTTGTTGAAACTATGCAGTTGTTTGTTGTGCCCTTGGGGTGGCTGCCTCTCTAGGCGTCACATCCTCTTGTTGCTGTGAAGTGTTTCATCTTTTGCTCACTTTATTTCTCACAGCACTTCAGTAGAATTCCTAGAACAGTACTCCAGGTAAACTTAGGAAACTTAGATGGCTTGTAAGAAGGCAGTCTAGTGTAGTCACCCTGGCTAGTGACCTGTCCTTCCAGTAATCTTCCCTGTCTGTTTTTCATTTCTTGAGAAAATCAAACGCTGAGCTTAAGTTCAGCATGGAGTCTGATATGTCATATCTTGGCATTGTGCAGTCTCTGATGCGGGGCTCATCTTGAGCAAACAGAAAATGAAACTGTGGTAGAGACATCTACTGTTTCTGTTCCTGAGGAAGAGTTTAGATACTGATCCAAACTGTGGGTGCAACAAGACCAAAGTTAGATTCTTCATTAAGCACTGTGCCCAAGATAATAAAATGGGCACTGTCAGTTCACTCAATGATCTACTAGATTCTGCTTTAAGCCTGGCTTCCAAGACAGGCTGATTAGTGCTAGTCCTGAAAAACAGCAAAGCAATTTCCCTTGTTGCACGTCAGAAGGACTTTCTACTCAAGTCCTCTACCCCTACAAAGCCTCCACTGCAACTTTGGACGAGAGTTCTATTCTTTTTTCTGTCTCTTCTAGAAATTTTGTTCTAGCATTTCCCAGTATTGATCTGACACTTCTCTGAGGTGGATGTTACTGCAGAAGATGTCTTGAGCCCTTTCCTACTGATGGCGGGGGGGAGCTGTAGTGTACAGGCAGATCGTGGCCGAGTGTTGCAGGGGCAGAGCATAGAACCAGTACAGGGGATGCCCCACTAGCTACACAAACACTGTGCTGTCAGTATCTGACACATCACTATCCTGTTCTCCTACCTGTCTACCTAACACAGTGCAGGACAGTGCAGAGACTTGTCAGTAGCAGGGCATTGTACTCTCTTCTCTGGAGAGAGGTTGGAGCACGAGTCTGAGCCTGGCCCAGTGACTCTGAACTTCTTGATACTGCCTACGATTTTGCAGTGATAAGGAACTTTTATGCCAGTCTCACTGTACGTAATGTTTACCGGTTTAGCGTAGTCGCTATGGACAAATACATAAATAGAGCTTGATTCCTGTACGTGGGTGGGTTTGGACTGTAACTCTATCAGAGCTGGCGCTCAAGTAAATTTGGGATCAGCAAATACTTCAGAGACCAGTATTACTTCTCTATCCTTGACTAATTAAATTATCAAATTGCTGAACTGCTAGCAGATCAAGGTTGCAGTCTGTCATTGCTCATCAAATAATGCCTTTGTGTGTGTGGCTATCATGTGAAGGTTCTAGGCCTGATGGAACTCTAGGAAAATGACCAGTTTTCTTAGCTCCTCACCGATGTAAAAGAAGTTCTTCTACTTTCTCCATAAGGCCTGTGTGCCAGCAGAGAGGTAATAGAAAAGACTGGCTAGAACAGCATCATGCAAACCCTTTATCTGTTGCAAATCTTTGAAGTTCAGCTGCTCTCATTGACTGCAAGAGTTGGCATGCAATGCTTATACTTTCAATTGTCTGGTTATGCCAGCACAGATAGGGCCCCAGTAGTCATGGATAGCAGACTGAATAATTTGTATGCAATGGAAGCATGGCATGAAGAATGTGCTTCTGGCTGAAGTGAACAAGTCACTTTATCATTGGGGTTTTTTCAAACTGAAGACCATTTACCTGGCAGCTTTGAATTAACGTGCTGATGCATTCTGTGCAGGAAGAGTTTACACAGTTCCTTGGAAGAATTTACTAGTTTAGATTGCTGTTTTTCTATATTTAGGGGCTCAGCCCCTTAGCCATATACTCTAAAATAACAGGACAAAAAATTAGTCATTCTAAGACTTAATGCTTTCATTCTTCTCATATGCACTCGAGTAGCAGTTATCTAGTAATGGAATCACACAGTATCCACAAACTGTAGTTCAGAGTTAAGCTCTCTCAAACAATAAATTACACCAAGCGCTCCATAAACAGGAAGAACAGCAAGGGTCAGACTGTATTACCATAAAGAATTTATATGGTGCAGGAAGCCTATTACCTTGTGTGCTTTCTGCTGTTAGAGCCCCAAGCTCAGCTCCCATGACGCTTTCTGAGAGATCAGAAATGTAGTGTTGTATTTGAAACACACTTCAGTAGTAGAATTCTATTTTGGTACATTTTACATGAAATGCTGTAATCCTTATAGTAGGTATTTAGCTCTATCTGATATATCTTCAGACTGCTCTTAAAATAATGCATAATCCTTGTCTTTACACTAGGAGGGTGCTGAATGTTGGCTACAGAAAACTAATCTCTGTTGATGTTAAGTGACTGAATGAGGACTGGTGCGAAATAAATGCTTAGAGACTGCATTATTCTTTCTGCCTTGCTGGTGTATGCTGCATAGGGCCTAACACTTGTTTCAGTTCCAGTGGAGTGATTTAAGTTTCATAGCTTGTTGAATTTCCTTCCCTACCTTTCCACTATCAGCCAAAGGCTGATTAAAAGAAAGCCACCCCAGAAAGCACAATTCAATCACAGACCAGCACTAGCTTGTTTAATGCATTATATCTTTTTATAAACAATTTTTTGTTTACACAACAAAAGTGGTTAGAAAGAGCAGGTACAATATACAATTTGATTGCCTTCAGGGACTCATGGATGATAGTTCTGTGAATCCTGAGATCTTTCAGGGCTTGGGTAACAGTGCAGAGCACCACTGCAACCATCACGTTGCACATGCTTCTGGTTGAGGCAGCATAATTGGCTTTACCTTTATTATCCAGACTGAGAACAGCAAAGGCAAGGAACTGATTCTGATCTGTGTAAGAAGTCTGACTTAGGTTTCCTTGACCCATGGTCTGTGTCAGTCAAATCTGTTTCAGCAGTTGTAACAGTTGTGAATTTTCTTGATAAAGCTTGATGTAAAGAAACCAAACAACCCCTAGTATCAACCACCTAATAATTATAAATCAACTAGTGGGATTGAGAAAAACATTTAGCATTACTTGGCAAATGAGTCATAGTTTTGTATTTTATCCACAGAATAACATCAGGCTAACAATAGAAAGAATTTAAGGCAGAACAAAGACATGTTTTTTTTTATTATTTTATTTGTTCTTGGTCTGGATGGGTGCTTGGTACCCGTAGAGGTACCATTAAACACTGCTTGTGTATCTTTAGTGCTGTAGTATCAAGCTAGCCTTATGTTCTTTGTATTGAGAAAGTCCAGAGAGAAAGTTAAAGAACAATGAAAAAGGAGTTTCAACTGGAATTACAACTTAATGCTATTTGCTACAGGGTATTATGACAGCTCTAGGAATTTCATATACTAAGCAGCAGTCATTTCACGCTTAAAAATAACATTTTCATCACAGACAGAAACAGCTACTGGTAGTACAAGCCTCAGTACCTTTAGATGTGTTCATCTCTACTGTTGCCTTCACATAGTGTCTGTCTTTGAACATGACAGGTTTTTTTTTTGGGGGGGGGGGGAGGAAGCACTGTAGTTGATGTGGAAGAATTGGCAAAAAAGATAATGGAGAAAGCCTATGGAAATTACAGCAAACTGAGAAACTAGGGACTAGAGAAAAGGCGGCCCACATGGGTGCTAGAACAGAGGCTGACAGAGGTTCAGATAGTAAGTTTCCAATACCATGTATTTTCCTGCTTCCACTAATTTAGCAGGAGTTGCTGCCTCAAACACAGCACAAGTATTGTTGTTAAGGTATCAACAGGAATATGGTCAGCAGCACCTGGACATGCAGCCTTCACCCACCCTTCCACAGAGGTGGAATATCCGAGGAATAGCATGAGACACACTACTGGAAACTATCAGTAGCCCAGCTTTTGCTCAAACTTTTCAGCTGTTAAGAGAGTATTTTTAATGGAATTGCAAATGAGCATGATGGTGCTCCCAGAACTAAGTCTACAGTAGGTGATAAACTACAGCTACTATTAAACTGGCAAACTGAGGTATTGGGACACACTAGATTTCCCCAGAAGACAATCCAGATAAGGACGGATTTACAGATGTGGGTGTGCCAAAAGTGAAAGCTGTTTTTAGCCCAACAGCATAATTTTGCTTCAGCCATTTAATGTCCCAGGAGTTTTTTTGTGTGTCTGTGTCTGGAAAGATTTGTTCAGAACTATTAGACAAGACCTGAGAGCAAACAGTCAAAAGCAGAAAGAGAATACAAAGGATGTGTGCTGTGACTTGAAGAAAGCTACAGAATTTGTAACTAACTGCTCCTTTCCTGATTAATATTTTAATCTAGACAAACATGGGGGGTAATGTAGGGGAAACTCTGCATGCAGACAGAATAAAGGTAATACCTCTGGCTGCTGTGCTTATGACAGACTACCCGAAGGAGCAGGATTCATGCAGATCTGATAGGAGTGGGTCAGTTAAAACACTTTGAGCTAGCCATTACTTTAAAACTCTAGTATAGACAAGAACAGTTGTGCTAGCCAACACTGGTTAACTTACAGTTTAAATTCTTCTTGCAGCTCATCATCTTCCTCATGCTGCTGTTAAATCTAGTATGTAAAAAGACATCTCCAGGAACTTGTCTAGGTAAAGCTTTCAGGCACCTAAAGCAAGTGTAGTATATACTGTAAAACACTGTAGGGAAAAAAAAAAATAAAACAAACCAAAACCAAACCAAACAACTCTTGCTAGAAGGAACTCTGAAGTCAACTTACATAGTAGAGGGCTGATTCTCTTCTCCTCCTCTGTCTTTCATTATTTGTTCCATTTGAAAAGTAGAGATTTTAGGAGTTAACAGTGAACCTTTCATTTACCTAATGCAGAAGTGCAGATCATGCCTTCCTTTCAAAAAATAGATAAAAAAAATAATAAAAAGGTGGGGAATTAAGGATTGCTACATTGCTTCAGAGAGACCCCGAACAATTTGAGGAAGAGAAAAAAATCCAACATTTTTAAGTGTGCTGAGAACCCTGAAGCGAGGTCCTTCTGATGTCATGTTTCTGATACAGTGGATGACTTCACTTTCAGAGATGTAAACTTTTTTTTTCTTAAAAAAAACCCAAACAACCTACAAAAAGAATCCCACAAAAAAACCCCAAACAAAACACACAACCAACCAACAACAAAAATCCAAGCAAAACCACACAACCAAAACAAAACAAGTGAACAGTTTAGAACTCTGGTTAGAATGTCGCTTTCCATCCTCGGAGCAGGCTTGATAGAGGGAAGAAAAGTGTCTTCTGCAACTCAGAAAAGACTAAAACAGACTGAGCAACCAGGAATGAGTAGATGCCATTTTCTGTCCTTTCGTGTGAAGGGAGAGCCGGCAGACAAGAGTAGGTCTCTATAATTTTTATTCTCATTACTTACACAGTCACTGCACCATGCTACAAGTTATTAACTCACAGCATCCTACTGAATGTTACTAGCTTTGCACAAACCTAGCAGAACAGAATATTCTGCTTATGGTTAAACCATCGCTATCAACACTTGCTACTATCGGAAGAACAAAACCCTTTTGTTAGAGGATGCAGTCGTCATCTTTTAAGGAATTGTATATAGTTTTTCATCTTTTCCTAATGCTTCAGATGCATGTATTGAATTTGAAATCATTTACAGTTAGTCTTATAAAGTTCTGCTTGTTTTTCTTCCAAAGAAAATAGCATCATATTGCAAAATAGGAAGGTCCTGTAGCAAGATATGTAGTTATTACTAAATAATCCGTCAAAAATGTTTTCCAATTATGACAGTGCTGTTTCATTTCTTTGCATATAACAGGGGTTGCAGAACTGACTCAGGCAAACTCTACATAGGGATATTCACAAAGATGAAGCAAAACAGTTCTCTGGAGTACCAAGTCAAGAAATCTGATGCTGTTTGACAAGTACTTGCCTCTTTACCCTTTTATGATTTGAGGCGACTTGAAGAGGAGGGTGGATGTGATCAGTAAGCACTTGTTAATTTGCATCCCCTGCCTCCTGCTTTCACACCTCCTTTCTTCCCAACTCAACTTCAGATTGGAGGATGGTTCATGATGGTGTATATGAACAGTATCACACAACCCCAGTTCAAAAAAGCCCATCGCCTAACATCCAGAACAATTAAATCGTGTCTGCATTAAGTTTCAGTTAATTGAAGTAGTCTATCCCTGTACTAAAGTACACAAGAAGGTTATCACTCCTATAGAGCAATGTCCGTATTTTAATCTGCTTGAGCTAATGGGCAGGGGCTTCCAAGAAGTCGATGTTGTTTCTTTTTTTCCCTGTTGAGAGTACTGAAAAGCCAAAAAAAGCAACACTCAAGCAGAGCTGCTTTCAGATGCCTGGCTGCACATGCTGACCACCTCAACAAAAAGGAAAAATGAATGAAGATCAGCAAGAGAAAGACATATTTGTTTTTCCCACTGATGTCTTTCAGAACATATACTTCAAAGTGAGTGGCTCTTTCCAGCAGCATTAGGGTTTGTTCTAGAACAAACTGCTGGTAGCAAGATATAAAGCCCACTATTGCACCAAGTGCACGATGTAATATGTGCATTGTGAATACCTTTGAACAGTTTAGTCTTATGCACTATTTTTCCAAGGTGGTCCTTTGTGTAGCAAAGTATGTACAGATGGAGTCTCTGCTAAGCACCAGATTATGAACTGGTGACACTAGAACTGTACCGTTATGTGGCAGGAGCTACTGTATAAGCCTTTGTGTTGAATCAGTTTACTGCTGCTTCCATTATTTTTGTTCTGCGTGCAGAATTCTAATCAGGTGTTTGAGGAATGAAATCTGGTGCCAATAAATACGTTTCATTTTAAGTAGTGTTGTCTTAAATGTTTCCCTTTGTTTTCTAGGTATAAAAGTTCCCAGGAGCATACAAAATTATTTCCAGCATGAATTGGCTACAATCTCACTGTGACATTAAGGGATTACTTTGATTAAACCTTCTCTTTGCTGTTCCACTGATGACTGACACTTCCAGTAACTACACTACAACAAAGAGAATGTTAATTTCGTCTGGACACTTAACTGCATGCACATCAACTGTGAGTATGGTTCTGTTGATTATTCCACTGATGCATTTCTTGGAATCCATTATAAAATCTCTATTTTCATGGCCCCATTAGTATCTGTTTTCTTTCCTGGTGAGTCTTTGTACAGAAACAGTTATGGTAGGGTTTTTTTTTTTAAAAAAAAGTGCCCTTGTACCTAAAGTGGAGCATAGACACAGGAGGACTGATAAGATTGTAGCATGAACCAAACACCACAATCAGTACAAAGTTAACACTGTGTTCAAGAGGCCAGGGGATTACAACTTGTCCAGAAGAAGAAAGTCATGCAAAATTAAATTTTTGAATGTATTTATCAATCACCTTCCATGGAGTAAATAAAAGCAGTTAATATTACTTTGGAACTGCTAAAATTGCACTCTAAAAGGAGTCCTAAAAGGACTCTTTTCAGGATGGTGCCTGTGCACTACTGAAAAGTGGTTCATGTACCTCATTTTACAGTTAACATTGCTGCTCATTCAAAACACTAAACTGCCTTAAAACAGAATCCAATGCAATTAAGGTCAGAATCTGGCATGGCAACCTTCACGGGAAATTTTTACTTTATCTTGAAGCCTTGTCTTGCACCCAGCTATAGGTTTGAAACTTGATGAAAAGGCAGAGCTTTTACCTAACTTACCTTTATGTCTTGTTCAAGAATCACATTTTTGTAATTGAAAGAACCATGTTAATTTCAGGAAAAATGGGTGTAGGTGTCCAACATATCAGGCACACTTTAAAACAATTTTCAAATGTTTTTTAAATAATCACCTTGATATTTTCTCTTCCTGCAATACATTCTCTCATTCTCTTTTTTTTTTTATTAGCCTTGTGTTTCCAGCATCTAAATGGTTAAGAAACAAGTTATTCCTCTACTTATCCATTATGAATACAGCCCATTATGATTTGGACTACAGCTACTCTAGTTGCAGCAGCTGTCAAAAATGCATGAAAGAACATTTAAGACATTTTAAAACTTTGATGCCAATGATATAGTGCACAGTAGGCATTTGACTTAAATTGACCAATTCTCAGGCTACAGTAGATTTGACCAGATTTGTTTACAAAAGATGTCACTAAATTTGAACCCAGCAGAAATATCCTCCCCTTCCAAACTGGCAGAAAATACTGCCCGCTTCCTACCAATTGTAAACTCAGCTTCAAGTTACTGGCCTAACATTGGCATTTTCCCCATTCGTCTTTTTTACACCTGCAACAGAAAGGGTGCAAAATAGCAAGACCTGTTGAATAGGCAGAGAGGAATTCAAACTTTAATCTGATTGGTTTAATTTTTTTTAGCAGGAGGAAAAAGAATAAAGTTACAAGATTCTTTTAATATTTTCACAATGTTAAACTAAAACTGAGCTCTAGGCTACATGTGTAAGTAAATCTAGAACACAAAAGGGTTAAATAAGATCTTCTTTTAAGATACAAGAACTTAAGCTTTCTTTACGTTTAACAAACTTCACAGAACAGATACTGCAAAGGAACAACCCCCTCCCCAACTTTTCATTTAAAGTGAACATTGTCCATAATTCACATCAACTTTAAGTAGTGTTCTCTCAAGAGCCACCTTGAAACCTTCTGTGCACTTGTAACGAGTTTAAAGAGAGAGTATTAAGGAGGAACAAAATAGCATCTTCAGTATTAATGCAGGAAAGTCTTGTGTGTCAATCAGAATGCCCATCAAATGCTATGGTAGGATTTTCTAGGAAAAGAAAGTGCGTATCACAGCAGCCGCCAAAATTCCATGGTTTTTTGAACTCCTCATGGCAAATGTAAATAACATCCTTGGACAGTCCCTCTCACCAGGACCACTTCCTGAAAATGCAGCACATTACAGAGGATTTTGCTGCTGGCCTCACATTCTTGAATAACAACAATAATAAGAAAACTAGCTTGCCTTTTGGAAAGCTTCCATTTTATAATGATGGGACACTTCTGATTTGCTTCATGGTTAATTAATGCTAATACAGTCAGATGCTGAGTGTGTGTGTGTGGAGATGTATATATATATATTTAAAATTAGTTATCTCCTTGTTAAATGCTCCTAGCTGGCTACCAAAGTAACAATATAACTTGGCCTATAAGGGGTTAGTTACCTGTAACAAGTAGAATGGAGGATGACTCATACAAGCTTACTACCAAAATGCTGGGTTTTTTCCAAGTGACATGTTACTTCACCCAGTATTTGAAGATGAGACAAAATCTTTACCTCCCTCAGTTGTTTTTGTTTTTTTTTTTTCCAAATTTACCTGGTTGTTAATACCTTACTAATAGACTGAGAAGCTAAATTCACTCAGGATTAAGCTGGGCCACATGGGTACAAGTCCTTTTCATCTGCCTAAACCCTGTGTGCAGCAGGAGACATGTCAACTGGTACATTTGCTTTTTTGTTTCCATACTGACAACACCGGTGCAATCCAGTTCAGCTCAGCCTGACATACCATAAAACAGAACCATAGGTCTAAACAGAACCAAAACATTCTACTCCATGTAATGCTTTTTTCACATTCACTTGCTATACTTGCTTTGCAATAGATGCGGGCAGAGATTTTTGTGAGAGCGTTCAGCTGCATAGAAAGAGGGCCCATATAGCCCATTTGATTATCTCATTGACACTGTGGAAGTTAGGAACACAAACTCAATCTGATAAACAGTGTTTTACTGGTTGTTCCCCAATACTGTTACTGAATTTCGTTTGCTACAAAATGTCCTTTTTTTCCCCAATATATAAGTCTAGCTACAGAAAGTCAGTCTGTAGAATCCAGCCATGGCTACTGTGCTGTGAATTAGCCTTATTTGATCAATTATCAGATACCTGCACTTAGCAAAAGGCAAACCAGAGCCAATCGTGTTTCGGCCGGTGGGAATGGCTGCACTGCTCAAAGTATGTAGAATCTGTTCACACAACTCGTAGAACCTTTGTGGATGCCATGTAAAAAGTATGCACCATTTACTGCTCTGGGATGGCGTTGGCTTTAACGTGAGATCATAATTTAACTGAGAAGAAAAACAAAACAAAAACCAAAACCAACCAAAACAAAAAAACCTCAAACCCTGATAGGTTCTTTATAGTAAGATAGATATAAAAATTTTTTCATAAGAATCTCTGTCCCCCTTTCTTTTTGGCTTCCTGGGAAGAACCAGAAAGATGTTCCTACCCCCAACAGAATCCCTGATGCTGGTGACACTGCCTAACTCAAAAGCCACACGCGATGAAGGCACGAGTGACCAGTCAGGTCTTCTGGGCTTAAGCAGCTGTAGTTGCTGCTCTTAGTAGTATTTCACCTCCTCAGGATTCACTAGCAGAGAAGAGGTGAAAGGCTGCACATTAAACAGTTTGTCCGAAAGCCATGTGCATAGCAAACTTTTACACCAGCTTCTATACAACTATTTGTTTTAACTCTGCAGCTGGAATGTTTCCAGCATAAGGCTTTTAGAGTGACTCCAGCAACAACAGAAGCCTTTGGATTTTTCTTGTTTTGTTTAAATCCACTAGCCATGCTCAAAAATAATATTTCTTCATGTTTTATTTTTAATACGGTGGCTAGCAGGCACCTTAGTAACCAGCCAGAAATCAATTTCAACCACCATCAACCCCTAAACTACAGTACCAGGATGGCTGGCTAAAGAAAGGAAACTGATTGGCTGTAGTCTGAAACTTGCCTAGTACAAGGTGTCTGGCTGACTTTGTCCTAAATAAGGCTAACATTAGTGAACTAAGAGAACAGCATTTGGTTGCAGTCTTGCACTCAGGAACATCCTTCGCCAATGCGTTGGCAAGATCTCCCTACTTTCCGATCCAGTTTCACCATTTTCATAATGGCTTCCTCACGTCCACGTCCCATGTGGTCAAATGTGCAGTCATGTTGTTCAGGCAGGCGATGTAACATACAGAACACATAACCTACCATGGAAAAGGAGAAAAGACCAAAACAAACATACAATTAGGAGCTTGGTTAAAGTGACAGAATCTTACCTGAATCAGAAGTGAAGGGATCACCTACTGGGCAATTACTCAGTTCTCAAAAATTAAAGCCAGCTTTAAGTTTTTACTTACCTTCCTTACAGGGTATTAATAAATGTCTGATTATTTACTGAATCTTCTGGAGTATTTATCAACACAGTATCAAAGCTCAACTCATAGTAGGTTTGGGTTGGGTTTTTTTGCCATCCTCTCATCTTTTAGAGGAAGCCTCCCAAAATCATCTAAATTAGATGACAGGAACAAAGCTGATGTGATGTTGTTTTAAGGGAAAAAAACCAAACCAAACCAAAACCAACTAAGTTGATCACCTTCAAGAAATCTTTTCTACTTTATGTGCAGTTGGTTGTCATTTCTGAAATTCATGCTAGATGGTACTTCATGCTGAGCTCCCAAGCAGGCATTCAAATCAGAACTGTTAAATCTAAGCACCTTGCTTCCTCTTTACTGTCAGCATCCCAAACTGGCAGCAACTGCAGAAAAGTTCACTGCTTTGCTACTATTCCAGTTTTCAGAAGCTTCTCTTCATGAACTGTTCTGACTCTAACCACAGAAGGTGAACAGGCATTTGACACAGGGACATGTCATGCCACATCATCTTGCTCTGTAGCTGAAAAGAGGTAGGTTATCATCTCTTTGTTTGAAGCTAGTCAATGCTACTCAGTTTTCCAGGGAACGTGTGATTGAGAAACATGTCAATGCTTTTTCTTACAGGTGAGGAGGACATCTTCAGTAGCCACCTCTTTCTAGTCTGCAAAGAAAATCAGCTTTTTTCTTATTTGGCCCTAGCACTTTATAAAAGTAAAGAAACTGCCTCAAATTTCCTGTCTCTAAAATGAATGTTACATAGCAATAAGTAGTATTAAGATGATATAGTAGGGAAAAGTGTCTTACAGTTACAGGGCTTATGTAGTCCACCATATATGAAATGAATTATGGTATTGCCTGTGCTGCAGTATTTTACCTGCCTGATGGTGCAAAGAGCTTCACTCTGCCTCTCACTGAATGCTTCACATTACTGCTGCTCCCTGAATGCTCGAGGTATTAAAATCACAAAATTATGGTATTTGAGAGATGGAAAAGGATAAAAATGAGTGAATGATTGAAAGAGGGTGTGTTTATGCATATACATACACATATATATAAAAATATGTGTAAGATATTTCAAGCTCCTGGGCTATAAAACATCAATTGTAGGAGAGAACAACGGGCTACCTTTATGTTAGTGTGATTGTTAAGAAAAGAGAATGGGAAAAAGTATCAAACATGGAATTATTAAAAAAAAAAAGGAAAAAAAAAAGAAAGAAGACTTGAATTATTTTTGCTCTTTGTTTCAATAGCAGCAGCTTTGAAAAGACATGTCTATTATCTGGGGCTGGCTTTGAAAACCAGTTCTAGGAACAAAGCAAAAAAGACAACTTTTCTGTATTGGTATATGTGATTCCGAAATATGGATGGAAAGATACAGATTGAATTGCTATATATCTCATCCCTTGTGATCACTGCCTCCACTTCAATCTCAGTCTGGGTCAGACCACACTCAAATGTGACAAATATCTTTCTTGAGGTGACAAAACTTCAAGGTCCGATTGTTAAAATGAAAACATCCTTAGACTATAGTTTCAATACTAAACAGGTATTTCACTCAGTTCTCTCTCTTGGAAAGCATGGACTGAAGGCTTCCCTTATTTCTTGAAATAAGACTTCAAATTATTGAACTAACATCCACTGGAGGCACAAGAATACATAAATACCTGCCTAGCTGAGCTCAAAAATCAAGTTCATCATCTTATCTGCAATGGACATGTAAGAAACAGATGAAAGAAACCCTGCAGAGATGGACTAGGCTGAAGTAGTTTCAGTCCCTTGTAGGTAAAAAACCTGGTTTTAAATCCTGATGGTTTTACAGTTCCTCTCCACATGGTTAACAAGCATATGTAGAAATGCTATATAAAGTTATCTAAAACATATCATAGAATGGTAGGGGTTGGAAGGGACCTCTGGAGATCATTTAGTCCAACCCCCCTGCCAGAGCAGGATCATCTGCTACACAGGACATAACCAGGCAGGTTTTGAAAGTGTCTAGAGAAAGACACCACCTCTCCGGGCAGCCTGTTCCTGTGCTCCGTCACCCTCACTGTAAAGAATTTTTTCCTCGTGTGGAGATGGAACTTGCTGTGTTCCAGTTTGAGAGCATTACCTCTCATTGTATCACAGGCAACCACTGAAAAGAGACTGGCCCCTTCTACTTGACACCCACCCTTCAGCTATTTGTAAACTTTAATAAGATCCCCTCTTAGTCTTCTCCACACTTAACAGCCCCCGATGTCTAGGCCTTTCATTATAGGAGAGATGTTCCAGTCCCTTAATCATCTTCATAACCCTATCACACATGCATACAATCTTCCACACAGCATCAGCAAGACCCTTTTGGCAATTCTATAAATCTAGTAAGAAAATACATATACAACGTGATTTATCACTTTTGCACATAACCTTTCAATTGCCCCATCTCCTCACCTTCTACAAAGCCTCCTGCCTTTTGTAGGCTGGCATAACTACATGATGTTCCTTTCTACTTTGCCACCTCCCCCCTGTAAAATCTATTCTATGCTTCATATCTTTATTTCTTTTTTGAACACCTTTTAGTTCTTTAGAGCACTTGTTTCCATGTAGAAAAATCTGTACTATATGAAGTATTGATCCAGGTGAAGCTATTTTTTTTTCCGTTTCTCCTGCTTCCTTATGCATTCCAGAACAGAGTTTCTGTTAGCTGTCCATGAAGAATGGCATGTCATTTTCATTTTTTCAGACTATGGTAAAAGTATTTCTAATTTCAGTAACTAAATGATCTAAATTTGGTATTCATACATCTATTTAAATATGTACTGCTAATTAGAACTGATAATACCTAATGAAAGAATACCCAAGCACATTCTGAACATTACTAGAATAGTTTTGCATATATTGGCTGTTCTTATGGAGGGGGCTTTATTCTTGTTGAATTAGCAGTAGGGATCTTCTGGAAGTCTCATTTCCAAAAAAAAAAGACCTCGTCTTTAGGCCTATTGCTTCAAATGCCCAAGTCACTGAAAGATTGGAAATTGTATTTTTGTAGCTTTTATTTAAAATTTAAAGGACTTGAATACTGTTATGTAGTAGCTAGTTGAATACCATTTCTGAACATTTTTTCCATTACTTTTGAGTGATACATTAATTTATTACTGCTATATTCACTTCTTGCTTCTTCACTGGTCTGTAAATCAGAGTGGACATTCTGTGATCTGAGTGGGCACAGGTGCCTGATGTCGCATCAAGACCATCAGTTTTTACAGCACTTCCATTATTAACTTATGTGCACAGGGGCAGAAAGCCAATATATAAACTTCTATTTAGATCCTTAAAAACAATCCATATTTAGAGGTGAAACCTCTTCTCCTGAGAACTCTGCTTTTATGGTTATAAAGCAAGTTAGATAAATGAACTCTTGTGGTGTATTTACTGTTAATTATGGAAAGATACCAAATACAGGATGTCTCCCCTAAAGGATTTTACTGCAGAAATGCTTCTTTTAGCACACTATAACTAAAAGACAAAATAAATAACGTTCTGCCAGGGGAAAGAACATTGGAAAAGGGAATCCATCTGCCAACTAAAGTTAGTTTACTCTATTCATCAACCAAAAATATGGCAGACTTCCTCTCCAAGCATAGATGATTTCAGTCTAGTAAATATAGTAATACATCTCACAACACTGCAATTGTTGTTTTCTGATGTTAGAAGTAAACTATGAATCACCCACTCCTCAGGCCTCTAATGCAAACATCTTGGAAAAACCTTATGTGCTGCCTCAAAAGCTTTGAGCTCCTCTAAGCACCCCAGAAACTACTTCACAATATATCATCAAAAATTCACTTCCATTTCATCACCAGAACATAAATGGCTAAAACCGTAAAGCAGTGTATGATCTCTGCCTTACTTATACACAAACAGATGAGTCTTTTGCATAGGGCATGCAAAAAACATCATTTGAAGGAAGTTGAAGTCTGCACATGAGCAACACTGAAGTTGCTTTCATTATTCCTGAGGAATCTGCTGGGAAGAGGCAATTGGAGAGAACAGAAAACAAAATAATCTTCCATACTCAAAACCAGAGAATACCACAGACCTACAGTTCACTGTGTGGGGGTGATGATAAAAAGTGACTGCATCTTCCTTATTGTTACGTTCAAGAGAACTGGCTACATGGGAGAATAGAATGACAATAAGCAAATATTTCAACTAAAACCTACATGTAATTCTGAACTTTCTTTTTTCAAATTCTGAAAACAGTGAGCTGCTAAAATACCAATAAAGTCATATGTCAAGCATCAGAAACAATTCAACTAAATAGCTTAATAATCCACAACACAAAAGCTAAATTGTAATTCTGGCGGGCCCCTGATTTTACTAAATTTCTTTTTTCCTGTTTATTAGCTCAAGAGAAAGTGGTCAGACTTTGTGGAACACTGCACAAATACCCAATGATTGGATTCCTGCAAACTACCAATGGAGAGGCACAGCACACTGGTGGGACTACTCTAGTGGATGTCCTTGGCCAGGCGTGGAGTCCCAGCCTTCTAATGTACTGCTGGAGAACATCCCACTGTTAGATAAAATACATAATAAGTACAATGGTCCCTGTTATGTGAATAGCACTGTGATAGAAAGGAAGCTCCTTTTTCTCCCAGCCTGAGATTCTGGTCCTGGTTTCACTGATGAGACATTCAGAAAGCTGCTAAAAGAAGATTGATTTGATTGATTTGTTTGTGAGCATGTTTCAAAAAGTGGTGGAAGTGCCCAATAAGCTCATTAGTTATTTATACAGATTACAGATTTACAAAGTGACTTAAAAACTTTTTATTTAAAAGCATCAATGTTTGAAACATCTTACTGTATATTACCTAAAAGGTAGTTGCATGCTGCTACAATTACCCTGACATTCTGTATATTAATATTTTTGTTTTTTTAAGAATAGAGAGCATATTTGGACTTGGCCATACAGTGAATGTGTCATACAGCTAATACTGCAGTTCCGTCTCCTGAAGAAAACTGAACCCTGCTTATCTAGAAGTACATTTTTACTTTTCTAAAATCTAAGTCATTCAAATATCATTGCTGACATGAAAAGATGAAGCCATTTGTTACCAAGTACGATCAGTCACCTTAAGTGTTCAAGCTAAACATCTATGTTTTCACTGCATGCAGTAACTGCTCAAGGTTCAGCTTTACATCACTAGTGATTTCTGATTTCAAAGAAGCTCCCATTGGTAGGTAAAGGGAAGTAAAGTCAAGATTACCACACAAAATCAGAAAAAATAAATTTTAATACCATCTTACCTGAACACTAGTATTGCTATTCATCATTTTCATTCTCAAGTCAAAAGGCAGAAGTTCAGAACTGCCAGAATTTGCAGTTTACACCATTTCCAAATTTTCTTTAATAAGCAACTTATGTTTTAATAGATCCCCTATACAAAGGCTATTCAAAAGTAATCTTAATAATGTCATAGACTTAGTGATTTCTGTGCAGAACTCTGTGCTGTGTGCTTTGGCTTCTTCATGTGCTTCACAAGAAATTTTACCTTTCTTGCTGATTTGAAATTTGAATCAGCAGAGGTTCAAACAGAACTTAAAAATACCTTGTAACCTTAGGAGATGAAGGTGTGAAAAAATGTCTGCCAAAGGTGTATTATCTAATCAGGTATGTGTGAATCTATATGCAGATTTCTGTGCAAGAACAGGTTTTAATCTAGCTTTAAAAGATGAACACATCTACAGGATATCATACAACACAGCAACAGCAGATTACCTCATGCCAGGATACATGCTGCTGCAACACTGCTCAGAATAATTGAACATCATTTACCAAAAGTGTCTATTAATCCCCAAATCAGTGTTTATGGATCTCCCCCATCCCTTACAACTGGAAAGATGACAATGTATTGGAAATGACACTAACAATAAAGTTATTTTTAAATATAGGCGTGGAAGGGAAATATTTTTTTTTCCTTTTCAAGAATGAAACAGGTAAGAAATGAATGTAAGAATAAAACAAATATCTATCAAGATACAAAGCAAGGTCCTGAAGACTTGTCCATTGAGTACATCAGAAAACACTTGTGCTCTGGATATCAGTATAACCCATCTCTCTCCCCCAGCATTTTGGAGATGGTTCAAAAAGAACATCCAGCAATGGAAGGATGTGAAACTGTGCTATAATCCAGCCTTGCAAAACTCAGTGCAGCCTGTATGCACTGCTATTTTACAGTATAATAATATTCTAGTCTACTGATACCTTGTATTATTCTCCTTCTAGAGAGCTCCATTCTTGCATATACTCTAATTATCTCTTCTCTTCTCTGGGGAACACTCTGCATTGGCATTGTCAGCTTTCATTACACAAGTCAAGGAACATTCAGTTTTACTGACATTTTCTGTGAGACCAAACCAAACCATATCCCAACAAGCTAAACAACAAGCTTTTGGAAATAAGTAAGCCAAACTATTCTCATTTCCCTTTGCCAGCTTTGCTACATGTCATGCACTTTGATTAAGTACTAAGTAGTTCAGAAAAACTTGGCTAGAAATCTTGTCATTTCTTCCCAAGGGGAAAGGAGAGTAAGCCACATCATGGTGAAACTTTTTAACCGAATGATGTATTTACTAAAACTACACAGTTTTAGCAGTCCTTTCTACCATTTCCACTCCAAGAAAAATGGATGGGGAACGTTAACCTCTAAGTGCTCTAAATACTAATGCACACTATCTTAACTGCCCTCTCAGGGCAATTCACTTCCATGTTCCTTTACAAACAGCTCAGCTGCAGAAGATTCACAAAAACCACAGTAAGAAGAAGAGTGCATATCTTATTAACTCCTTTTTCGAAACATTTGCTATGGTCACTGCAACTTACCTTTCAATATTTTCATCTTCATATAGATCGTCTATACTTACTCGTGACAACCAAAATGATCAATAACTGAACCAAAAAGAGGAAAAGAGGTGGTATAAGACACCTTAGAACACGTTTTCCATTCTTGTTCTATTTTGCTGTCAAACACAAAGACAGTAATATGTATGAGCACGCATTAGAGACAAAAATGCTATTAGTGTAAAAAACTGCCCAGGAAATGAATGGAAGAAATTGTATATAAAAGAAAGATGACATCATCTTAATCCTGCCACTGGACAGGTATGGTTAAAGATTCTGTAAGAATTCTTTAGACTGACAGGCAAATACTTTGCATTTCCAAGTTTAGTCACGTATAACCTGTTTCAAAGTGTCTTCTGTCTATTTTCTTGAAGATTGCAAGACTGGGAAGCTGCTTTAGGGAGCATGCAAGAGATGTGGTTTTTCACTGTGGAGACTGCACACAAACTGTTTTATCCCAATTTGTGCTAATTTCAAATTCACTTTCCCATTTATCTTACTACTTACACAGAAAGCTGTCAAACTGGTTTTTCCTATATTAAATGCGACACAAATTTTGAGCAGAGAATTTATATCAGTTGAAGACAGAGCACATGCTGATTTTTTAGGGTATTTTTTTGAATCAACTCTTAAGGAGGTTCTGTGTAAGACACTATCCTACTCCTTTACTTTGGAACTAAAGAGAGTAACTCAAAAGAAATAGTTTACTTCTGTTTCTTCAAAGACTATATGTGGAGTGGGAAAAATGAAGATATGGCACTCTCCTAGATTCAAGTCCTGTTTCTGCTGTAGTGGATACCAACTCCACAGAAGTAGGGAGCATCTTCAGGAACAGAAATGAAGTTTTCAGGAAATTATTTTTTAATTTCCAAGAACCCTCAATGAATCAAAGTGATACATACAGCATACCTGCTTTGTAATATAAACTGTAATTAAAAAAAGGTTTCCTGTGGTTCACAACTTACAAAATACTGCAGATCTAAGTCAGGATCATATCTCAGTTCCACCATGTACCACAAAAATAAACAGTGGTTAAATCATCTGGTTTGGACCAAGTATTTTTCTTGCTCTACAGAACACATGCACATCTACATCACAACTTCTTCACAGATTATGGATTCATGAGTTAACAACATCTATTGGAGACAGTCTAATGGAGCAACTTCGGAACCTAATTACTCCCATGGATGCAGCATGATGTCGGTGCTCACCTCTGACCTGCTTTATGCCTCAGAAGTCACTGACCTACACATTTCATCTCTAGGCTCTCCTTCCAACCTTATATACTGTCCTCAGCTTGTCTAAGTTGCAGTCCACAACAGTCAAGAACAAGGAGTAGCTGTGACATTACATCTTGACTTACCAGCTAGCACAAATGGTGGGTTACCTCTGTTGTGAATCATAGCATGTCTTTGGTTGGAAGACACCTTCAAGATCATCTAGTCCAACCTTCAAAATGTCTATAGATCTGGCGAATGATCCCAGTTCATCTGTGGTGACAGATATAACTTCACAGAAATTAGCATTTTAATTTGTCACATAATTTCCTCAGTATAACTGAAGGAAACATTTTTCTCCAAAGGACTTGCAAAACTGTTGAAGCGCAAAGGCAAAAAATTGTTAAAGTTTAATTTAATAAGAGAATTTTCAAAGAAACCCCTTGGCTTCCAACAACTTGCAACATCAACAGCGGTGCCAGGCAGTGAACAATGTATGACTAACCTGAGAATTTGGGTTCTTTTAATAATCATGTGATCTTGCAATTATATATTCAGGGGGAATTAGTGTCACTGCTACATTTGTAAAAGGAAGTTTCACTGCCATGTTTGCAGGGCCAAGAACACACCGAAACATCACTGCTCCTCCCACATCACTCCTAGTTTCATAAGATAATATCCTATAGGATGTGGGAAAATGAATCCAAAGAACAGGATATTGCAGTAAAAAAGCACAGTTATGCCAGAAAGGCATCCTAGTGTCTAAGAGTAGCCAATTGAGGTAAACCATAATAACAGGTAGCACTACTGCAAACAGGAGTACTCTTATAAAATTAGATTCTCCGTAAGCTATACCAGCATAGAAAGAAGTATTTGTTTCCTATCCACAACATACGGATTTGAGAGAGGTGTAAATCTTATAAGGCTCCTGAAAATGGCAGGTGGATGGCAGAGCTATCCGAGCATCAATGCAGGGCCTTGTGTAGAACATTTGACATTTTCAAATGAGCTGGATGAGCATTAATACTTCTAGAATTCTCTCTACACCAAGCCCACATAAGCTAATACACTTCTCCCAGAAGCTGAGAATTTAATTAAAAGCCAAAGTGTACTCAGTAATTTAATTAAAAAAGCAAGCAATACTGAATGCTTCAATAATGTATGTGCATCATATTGTTTAGCCCAGTGAAAATGCAGGAAAGATAAGGCTACTAAGAAAGAATGGGAATGAATAATTAAGGGTCTATACTAACATACTGTATGTGTTGTATTAATTCTAGCTGTTCTCCTGGATCCTGCATGTATTTGGACTTCAAATCATCATCACATTGAATATGATTTCAGGTTTCATTTTTGAGTATACTTCCGAATTGTTTTATTTATGTCTTGGGTTTAAATAGCTTTCTAGAGGTTGCACCATATTGATCCACAGCCTGACACCAACTCGGCTTACTGGCCAAATCACTGGAGAGAAGCAGCTCTATTTCTTTTAAACCTAAACGAAATTTATTTTATATCTTTGTCCCCTATTTATACCTTATGTCCAGGGTCTGTTAGTTTACACATTCTGCTGCATGCAAGTCTTCTATTCCCGTATCCTCTTGCAATCTACGTCAAGAGTAATTCCTCTTCTAAGCAAAGGGAAATAGAGCTCCATTCAGAAGCTCTATTTATACCATCAAGGAAAACAAACACTTAAGAGCGATGTACACTTCCACCCTTCCCTTTTCTTCTTGGGTGCAAAGACTTGTACAACATTCCTTGCTCCTGCCAGTTCAGAATATGGCAAGACCCCCTGTACACAACTCATGCAGGTATTTGAGCAACTTTCAGCAACTCAGGAATATTTAAGGCTTGCGAACACCTCTATAAGTAAACTTTTTCATTTGAAAACATATAAAGATACAATTAAATATATGTATTGCTTCTAAAAATGTACTGAAGAAAAAAAGCTATACCTTAATGATCAGAATATCCACAAATACAGTTTTTCTGCTCTTGAAACTTTCCTCCAAGGCCAGAAATACTTAATATCAAAAGCCCCTGACATAGACTAATATTATTCTTTTAACTTTTATAAAAACTGATGCATGCTGATCTTTATGCCATTTCTTTAGAAGGCCCATAGCAAACTAGTGGAGAACTCCAGCAGAGAACTAGGTAGTCTCAAGTCCCAGCACCTAGCTTTAACACTTTCTTAGATACGGAATTTAAGAGCACAGGTGGCATTTTTTCTTTAGGTAATATTTCATTTAGCTAGTTTGTAGGGGAAAAAAACAAAATTCTAGTTCCTGGAAAGAATCCTGACTTTCAGAGCAAATTTTGACAAGTCTTTTCCATTTAGACTTTCACCAACAAAATGCACTGGGCATTCCTTCCTACCTAAGCCTTATTTCACGGTCAGTTGAACTAGCCAGTTCCTTCAGCATTTGTCAAATTATTATGGCATATTTTTCACCTTTTGTGTTTACTTCAAATACCAAGCACATTAGTAAAATCAGTACTTATGCGTGTAGCTAATTTGTTAACATATGGACCAATACATTTGATTCATTTTGAGGGGGATGCTTTTTAAGCAGTATTTTTCCCTTTGAGAACAAGACCGCTGCAGCCTCCTGCCAACCAGCAGAAGCTTTCTAAGTGCAGTCCTGGTGAAGCTATAAGGTGTGCCTGTAAGACCCTGAATAAATAAGAACACTATAAAGAATGAATTTTGATTAGAAAAGATAGAGCACTTTAACCTTTCAAAATGTCTCCTCTAATATCTAGCAGGTAGGTCGTTATTATCTTCATTTTTCTGATAAGAAAAAAATGACTCAAAGTGAACAAGTTACTTCCCTAAAGGTACTGAATTTAACTGGAATTAGAAATAAGGTAATCTCCATTTGATTTTTATGTTCATGTTCACCAGGCCACGTGTTGCTTGTTCATACAAGACAATTAAAAATACCTTAATTTTTTACTTTATGCATAAGCTTCTTTCTTCTGTAATGACAGTACAGGTATGACCTAATATGGCACACCAAAAAAATGCTTATTTTTCTCCTCATATGGTAGTTTCTATGCAAAAAACCACATAAAGTTTATATATGGAAGGACTTAGCGCATCAGCAGTGTCAAAATAAAACCTCTTTTGTTTTCAAAGGAAACATGAGAACTAGTTTTGTTTAAGGAGAACTCAAGGACTTAAGAGACCAACTGACCCATTTCAATTACAGGTATTGATCTGGGCTATTGTAAGGTAACTAACAGGCTCAGTACACATTGCTAAATCAAGAGAGTCGCCTCAAGTTGCAAAACTTTAGGCAGCGTGGTGGCAGAAATGAAAATCAGCACATGCTGTAAGAAACCCACATTAGTTGAACAAGCTAAGGGAATATACGAGAGCCTTTTCAAGTTGTATTTCACGATTCCTAATTATATGCAGACCATTTACACTTTTAAAGCTGTGGACAGAGTTTCTAAAGCCTAGACACTGAATTGTTGTGTCCTATCCTTGGAACCCGTGACACACCAATTAGTCAGCTGCTTTTAACTGTTGAATTTGTAGTATTTTCAGAATACATATTACTTTGAGAGACCAACGTAAATTATATCAAATTATAGTCTTGGAATAACATCTTTGTAAAAGAAATCAAACCAAAAAACCCATTTGAGCTTGAATTCAAACTTCAACAGTTATTTTCTTTTTTTATACTTGCAGCAATGTAAGCTAGGATGGTAGGCATTACTGAAATGGCTGAGGCAAAAGTACTATTCTGGGAGCAACTATCTTAGGAGAACAGTCATCAGAAGACAGCTGAGTATGGTACATCTTAAGGTCTGGCAGCAAGACTTGCCAGAATTATACTATGTAACCAGTTGCCATTTTTCCTTTAATTCTTCATATTGAACTGGTTGACTCAATCTCCAGAAGCAGTGCACATATTTACTTTTAATAAATGGACACGTATCTGTTATACCAATACATAATCACGTCCTGATGCCACTTTGATTTGCACCAGATAAACCTTCTCTGTCTAGAAAGTTAATTTACTAGTGACATTGCAAATTCTTCTTTGCAGAAAATTATTCCATGGAGATGGAATTGTGATTTAATATTCTACTGATTTTTAAGAGAAGAAATTTTTAATTTCAATACAAGTTGGACTATTTTGTACAAAGATGAAGCAGTTGTTGGAGCTTTTTTTTTTTTTCCTTATCCAAATTTGTTTTTCTTCCTGTCCTTCTGAAGATAATTTCTAAATTAATGGAGTAAATCAAATCATTCCAAATTTATTCTGGCATAATCCAAGCAAGTGCCTCATCTCCTGTGGTTATGAACAAGCAGCTCTGTTATACAAGTTAAGAATCTGCAGCTGTTATTTTTCCACCTGTTGTATCACTGAATCACACAGTGAGACTTGCTGCCACAGTATCTGAAAGCAGTAGAGTCTCTTCTGTGTGAACACATTTTGTTTCTGATAGCTAACAGAAAGGCTCAGCACTCGATAGGAGACTGTTCTTTTCTTCCTCTTACTCTCTTCTTAGCAGAAGACCAAACCAAAAATTAAGCTTTAACAGACAGTTTAAAATAGCCCAAAGAAAAGAATTCTACCAGCTTATTTATTACAGATTTATCTAGAACTAATTAAGAACAGGCATGTGGAAAAATAAGAATAGTAACATACCAGAACTCTGTTTTTTCTACTTAGAAACTATGCTTTTGTGTTTGTGCGTACATATATGTACACACACATGAATATACACACATTATCTGAGACACTTTCTGAAATGGTTTAGAAGGTATGCTTGTCAAGTATTTTAAAAAAGTTTTGTTCCTGTCCTTGCCAAGATGACAGATTTTACAGCTTGTTTATAATGCTTTCTCATGATGGCTGGGTCTCCTTTAATCTGTGCTTATTTGTTAATGTTTTAAAGTTCACTGTTAATACTTTATATGTATTTTTATAATTTGGCAAGCACCAAATTTTCTTTACAACACACCAGACTTAATTGAGGAGATGGTTTAGGATGCAAGATATTTTGTAAGAGATAAAATGTTGTTCTAGTCCAAGATAATTGTGTTCTCCACAGGTTTATTCCCTCATCACCTTAAAGTCAGCTTTCCTTTGAGATACCTTTTTCAGACAGAACTTTCTTCCCATGAGTAACTTCCACCATGATCACTGTTCACATACAAAGGAAAGTGATGCACTGCTACCTGTATAGAAATTAATCTGAGGATTTAAATGTTGTGGTTTTTTTCCCCTTATTTTAATAATCAACCAGAGTACATCCGTTTCTGCTAATGATTCCTTTCATCTACTTAATAGGCATTTATAACTGCCTGTCCCATTGCTCCTATTTTTTCCTGTTTGTTTTCAATCAGTGTAGTTAAAAATTCATTTATATGGTTTTTCCCCCCCTCTAGACAAGTAATCTTAAGATTACTGAAATACTTACTTGGTTGCTTTACCTCCCTATTTTATTCTCTTTTACTTTCATCTTCCTATATGAATGAATTTGTCATCTGAACCAACTATATTATGCAACATGTACATCTTGTACTACTGTGGCTCATTATTTTATGTACTTTCTGTCTTCTAATGTAAGCAAAGAATGCAGAATCTTAAGTGTTTTTATGCATTAATCTTATAAAAACAAGCCATGAAGTAGTCAGCTACAAACTGAATTATCACCTATTCAGACATGTTGATTTTCTATGTTGCTAAGCTGTATCAAGCAGCTTGCTGTTAAACTTGTTAGAACTAGGAACCATTTTATCAAGACAGTCTTTCCCACTTTGATCACATCTTGATGAGACATTTCACCAGCTTCTAGTAAAAATTTCACATGGCATTCACCCGCTCTGCATTAAAAGTCACATTCAGCAGCATCTCCGAGATGCCCAGCACACTGTATACTACAAAGACTGAAATCTGTGTCCTCTTTCTGGAGACAGGCTTTATTAGTTAGACCTCAGGCACAATGAGCAGTGGACAGCGATCTCCGTGGATGAAGTTATATCCACATAAAGTTCTAAGTAAGTCCTAACTAACTGCCCTCATAAAGAAGCAGTTTGTGGTGTGCTCTAGCAACAGGCTATGCCCACATTCCACACATTCAGCACAGCGAGGCAGCTCTCCAGCTAATAGGCAAAGTTAAGACTTTTTTTCCTGACATAAAGACTTAACGCTGTAGGGGCCACTTGTGAATGTGCATTTCTTCAAACATCAATACTTGCCAACATCTCACAAATAAAAATTGCAAAACAACACTCTCTGCCTTCACCCATGCCTGAGGTAAGTAGCTACTGCAGAGTCTCCATCAAGAGCAGCATTAAAACCGTAACTGATCAAGTCTGTCTCCATTCTGTGAAATTATAACTTATTACAACACCACCTAGGCCAGAAGAACTCCCAAGAAAACCTTTTCTGTCCACACAGACAAGAAATACTGCCAACAATTGTTTGATCAGATTGCACCACAACCGAGTATTTATTTTTCAATACAGTCTGATCGAACCAGAAGGTTTCAGAATCTTCCCATCCT
>JANIJG010020306.1:134713-154656 GCA_024611175.1 Megaceryle torquata | reverse complement strand
GAGGGGGGGAGAGGGGAGGAGGGGGGGGAGGAGGGAGGGAGGAGAGGGGGGAAGGAAGGAAGGGGGGGAGGGGGGAGGGAGGGAGGGAGGGAAGGAAGGAGGGAAGGAAGGAAGGAAGGAAGGAAGGAAGGAAGGAAGGAAGGAAGGAAGGAAGAAGGCATCCTCTGCTGCTGCCTGCTTGAAGAATGAGATGAATCTGTCAAACCTCTGGTCTGATGACAACTTTTGAGACATTCAAGTTTTCTTCTTTTTATAAAGAACCCATCACTCTGAGACTTGACATTTATGATCTCAGTTGCCTGTGCAAACGCCAGTAAGAGCAACAGTTAATGAACTCTCAAACATCACTGCCATCTCCTCAAACTGTTTTAAAAGGAGCTTGCGCTGTTAAAACTTTCTTACACAGTCACAGACAATATCTACATAACAGGGATTAAATAAAATTTAAGCAATATCTTGATGCCAGTTTCTAGGTTTGTGGTGTTTTGGGTTTTTTCCCCTTCATTATTCTATTTATAAATGAGGGATTACTTAATTCCCTAGCATGTTGACTATGCATTAGAAATTTCATTTAGAGGAAATGGCCTCTTTATAAATCTTTCCTATCACATTTACCAGAATCATAATTTCAAATAATCTCCACTACTTTAAATGAACCTAAAATTAACATAGTTGTTCTAAAACTCGTTTGCTAGTTGACTATTAAGAAAGAGACAGAAATTCAAGATTAACATCTTATGAGCCAAGTTTGACAGCTGTGACCATCTCAGTTCCCCCCTTTTGCTGTATAAAGCTCATTTTGAAAGTCTGAAATACTAAGTGAGATGTGTATCGTTGCCTCACACAATTACGACTGTATCTCAAAGCTGCATCAGAAAACTGAGCATGCACCTCTTTGGAAACGCTCATGCTCATCAGAAATTAATTTCTTTTGCAAATTCACCTCAATTTTTCTTAAAACATGACAGACAGTTTCAAAAATTCTTATGTAAACCCTTTGGTAACATTTAACCCCGCAGTGTCTCTAGCGTCATTGCAGTGCCCTTAGCATTACCATTTCTCTCATTTTTTTTCCCTTTTCCATAGAGTTTTAAAATAACTGCACTAAAACTCATTGTATCTATACAATGTGGAGTGGGGAGAGTGCATAGGAAGAGTCCATATAGAACTCAAGTCCCATCAGCTACTTCTTTGCCTCAATGAGAAATCACTCTGGAGAATATAAATAACCCCCACAGAAGTAGCATTACAGAAGTTATTATTTCTCTCCAATTACCAAAGCCATTCAACAGTAGTTGTTTCCAGCTCTAATTAGTAAAAAAAACCAATCAACAAAAAAAATCCTACTTTTAGCTTCCCTGTTTGAGACGCAAAAATTGAAAGAGTTGCTACAAGATGTTCCAAATGCAAAACATTCCTGATGTGCTTCAACCTCTGCCAGCGAAATTCACTTTCCCCCTTCACAACACAAATTAAGGAAACGGCTTCCATTACAGACAGTGACTTAAAGCACTGGGGTGTTGTTTTATTAATGAACACACACACACACACACACACACACACAAAAAACAGGGAAAAAAATGAAATTTAGCACGTATATATTGCTTTGAATGTAAGTGGCACTTTTGAGCTCTACAATGGCTTAATTTCCCCCAGATGAGAGCTGGCAACATATGATGCATGTGTGGTGAAGAAAGGAGAATCAAACTCAAGCACTTTGCCAGCACAGTGAGACCAGGCGTTTGTGAAACGCAAACACTCCAGAGCATCACAAGACCTGTGTCCCTGGCTATCTGACAGCGTGTCTTACAGCACACAAGCACAGTGCTCTACTTAAGCAAATATGCTTGTTAACAGCACAGGGCCTTGGCCAAACAAACAAAACTAACACAGCCTGGGGGCTCCAGCTAACTTTAATCCAGACAACCCCAAATACAGGCAAGGCAAGAAAGCAACTTGGCCTGATGCAGAGGGGCTGCCAGCAACACCTACAGGTTACTTCAAAGAGGGACACTGCTGTGCGTTGTGTCACATGGGTAGCCCCCCCCAAGTATTAATATATTTATTTTCATAAAACTTGCCCATGAGATTAGTGTGTTTGAGACCTTGATACCTTTCTGAAATTTGGTTAAAATAAACCAAGAGATCCAGAAGTTATTATGGGACAAACGCGGGGAGCGTTATTTCCTTAGGAAACCACACAGCTACTGCTCCCCACACACAGTTTGCATAATCTGTGTTTCTTACCAAACTTCAAAAGTGAACACTCTGGTTAAAATTCTGTATATATGTATGTGTGTGTGAATGAGTATTAATGCATATATTTTTTCACTGAAAAGTTTGTCAGGCGTTGAAACAGGCTGCCCAGGGAGGTGGTTGAGTCTCCATCCCTGGATGTATTTAAAAGCTGTATAGATGCAGCACTTGGGGATATGGCTTAGTGGTGGACTTGGTAAAGTTAATGGTTGGACTCAATGAACTTAAAGGTCTTTTCCAGCCTAGATGATACTATGATTCTATATTACTGCTGACATATGATTTCAGAAGAACAGAAAAATAGGGGAGTGTAACCATAAAGAACCATATAATTTTAGTAACATTCCACTTAAAAATAAGAAAACAGTTTTTTACTGTAGAGAGACCTGATTCTGGCCCAGGGGGTTTTGTGGAGACCCCATCCTCAGAGGTGCTCTAAAGGTGACTGGACCTGGCCACCAGCCTAATCTGCTCTGAGCAAGAAGTTTGGCAGACTCCATAGGCCCCTTCCACCCTCAGCCATACCACAATTCTGAGATGCATGGATGGGAAAACTTTAAAAAGAGTCTATATACACACTAATTTCTTCCTGCCTCTCACATTTTTTGTTTTCCTCCAAAGCTGTATTGTCAGTACTATCATCCATTAAAAAGGAAGTGTACTGTACTGCAGTGTGACTTAATGAGGCTATTAACGACCACCTCTAATGAAACGGAAGAGATTGATCTAGTGCCAGTAACTCAGATGATTGAAATGCATGTTGAGAATTGTATGACAAATAGTGAACTACATTGGCTACTTCATGCATCTTAGCCAAGTTATAAGTATCAAGTGTGAAAATGTCTGTTATCCTTCTTGTCAATAAATATCATAACTGTTACATTAAGTGAAATGCTAATTAGTCTTCATTTCATATTTAGACTCCTATACTGTTTTGTAGTTAAATTCTTGCAGTACTGCCCCCTATACTCTCTGAAGTCAGCATGTCTTTAGTTAACAGAAACGTTCATGTATCTCAAACATTTTTACTTATACACTCAATTGATTTAAACAAGCATGCATAATGTATTCAGGCACCTGTACTGTACAGTTCCTCTGATGGATTGACTTTGGGCATTTCAATTCCTTGAAACATTTCCTAAGACAATGGCCACCCCTGTTGCGCCTGACTGAAAGGAGGACCTAGTTTATTTAGAAAACTAGGCGAATGAGGTTTCTTTCCCGAGTTACACCAACAGGTAAAACCTCTGGAGCCCACAAAACCAGATGAGTTTGTGAAAAGAGAACAGGTTGGAAAGCTTTGCTGATCACCTGGCCTGGTGCTTTCTGTCCATCTCCTGCTATAAGGGTAAACAGCTGAAGAATGTGTTTAAAAACAGCTGCTGACAGCCAAATCTTACAGGGATAGCAAGTGCAAGGGTGTGCAGGCGTGAGATTGAATTCCTGTTGTCTGGATTACTGGGGGCAACTTAGGCAGTGTAGCAGCTTGATACTATTCTAAGGATGTTAAGGGAAGCTGTTTTGGTTCTTTTTAATAGCTGGCAAACACCATTACAAGCCCTTCTTATATTCAGTCTATTATAAAGAACGAACCTTGAAAAGGCCAGAAGAGAAAAAAAGGCCACAATGCTAAACTCACTAGCTTTCAAAAAAATATTTTACAGGTGTCTATTTGAGCTTGTTTTCTCATTATTAAATTATGTATTTTAGCAGCATAGGGTTAGGGTTGGGAGAAGGACAAAGGCAGATTCTGGGGACAGTTAAAAGTTGGAGAACAAATGATATCGTGAGTGGCCCGAATAATCAGACTGGGATTATTAAGTGAAGGAATAATGCCCAAGTACAGATAGCTAAATGGAAGAACAGAAATACAAGGAGGAAGAAAAAAGCTGTAACATGGGAATATGTGTGATGAAAAAGTTACAAAGGCAAATCACGAACATCCTGGTCATTTCACAGCACCCACAGACTAATTGCTAGTATTCAAAGGCCATATATGAATATATATGTAAATACACATGCAAATAAACTTACACTGGTTCTGATAAAATGGGAAATTCCAAAGCATTCAACAATATCATGGTGTTTTTGCTGACACTAATAAGAGTCCTCTTATGCTTTGTGAAATTCCCTAATACTAGATTAACAGGAATAGATAATGCCATAAATATTGCCTATTTGCTAGGCAGCTCAAGAGTGCATAAATAAGCGGCGCTGCTCTGCTTCAAAATCCTAGTAGTTTACTCCAGCTATGTCCTCATCAATCACATGGTATATAGTAGTCAGGATGGTAATTCTTCAAACTAATAGCCTAAAACCAGTTCCATATAGAAACTATTTGCTCTGTTATTTTTCATTCATACACTGAGTTTTTCTTAGTGAGCCCTTCCCCCTCATTGGTGTAATGAGGGTTTTCCAAGGCTAAGTCACGGATTCAGAAGAGGAATTGTAAAGAACTCTCGCCTGCTAGCAATGAAAAAAAAATATATTTTCAATATTTATCTTTCAAGAAACTTATTTGTCATTAACTGCTAAACTTCAGTGATGCCATTAACAACAGAAATCTTGCAATGAAAGACTATAATTCCAAGGACTGTAACTGATTAATGTTAAGGAAAAAAACTAAGAGCTCTTGTATTTTGATAAAAATTTTACTGAATGTTATTAAGAGTAGGTTCTGAAATGTACAGCTGATCTATCTTCAAAATACATTTGGGTTTGATTCAGTTATTCTAAATAAAGCTTAAAAGTCATTTTGATTGTGTTACTTTTTCTAGCAATTTTTGTGGGGAAAACCCAACCAGTCCTGGCATAGAAGACAATTTCTGTACACCTGACTGCTGTCTACAGTACCTTAGAAGCCAGGCTGGTTTACTATGGAGTTCTTTCTGTTTTGAAAGGAAATAGATGGGATTTATCTACACTAACCTGAACCAAAGACCAGATTAGAACAGATCAATGAAGCTCAGAGAATGCAACCATACATGCAGTGGCTTGTATTTTAACTCTAGCTCTTTTTCAGCCCTCTTTGCCCAGAGATATTGGTCTCATTAGCTATTCCCTGAAGGTTAAGTTACGGAAAATAATTTGGAACAGGAATAGGGAAAAGAGGTAACTTTGTTTGAGTGGCAATTCAGTGAACATACAAGTATTTATAAAACGTTGTAGGAAGATACACTTTGCCCTGTGTAGGCTAAGACTTGAGCGTACTTCCGGGACACTTTAAAATGACTTCCATATATTTTTAAGGTCCTTATGAAAATTAGTATCTAACTGAAAAATAGTGAAAACTTGTACTTAAAAGCTGTTTGATGCTCACTGAAATAATTAGTAAGAATAGAGTCTTTCACCAAGAGTCAGCTGAAGCCTTTGGGGCACTGCCCTCACATACGGCAGAAACATGATAATGGATTAGCTCCCTGCATGTTACATGTGTTTCAAATTAAGATAGTAAGAATTAAATTAAAAAGCAAATATAAGTGGCTACAAGTTTTAAGATATATTTCAGGCCAGTTATCATTTTAAAAAACCTCCAATGCAATAAAATAACAAATTTAAAACTACAAAAATCTGTGTCGCATTTGCTAAAGCACACCAGTAAGAAAGTTGTCTGATCCGTACGGATCAGATCAAGGTGATGATTGCAACACACTGAGGTAAAATCAATTCAATTCTTCAGGCTGACTGGAGCAGTGTTCCTCACAGATCTTGAAGTTAATGATCTCAACTATTCTTTGTTACACTCTCCCTGTTGTTTTGCTATTTGGCAAGCCCAATCAAAAGTAAAGCAAATCCTAGGCTCTCCATCCTGTTCCTAAAAATTAATATATACTGGAAGGGGTTGTAGCTGGGAAATGCAAGTCACGTAACCCTGATTTCTTTGCCCTTGAAATTAATGGAGATGGTGTTTGTTTATTTCAACTTATGAGCTGCCATTTTGTAATTTGGGAATGGCTTTCCAGCAGTCTGTGGGTGGATGCTGGTAATGAAACAAGAAATTTGGAGCTGGTGTTGGGAACATAACATCAAGTAAGCTTAAAAGGTATATATTCTCTAATAGTAAGTATGTATCTACTGTCAAAGGTCACTTAATTGGTAGCAGAGATCCTGAGCATTCTGAAAACTAAACATGGCATGAAACCACACCAAAAAATTTCAAGGTAAATCTGTTTCATTTTAATCAAAATATACATAAAGAATAAATTTCAATGAAAGTGAGGACAATTCCCTTGTCATAATTCCCTAAGACTTTAATACAAAGATGTGGTCATATCTGAGTTTTAAAAAATAAAGATCTCAAAAACATTCAATTTTATATTTGGCAGGACTTTCATCAACCAGACTGAAAACCACCATTCAGACCACAGAGACAAAGTGGTGAGAAAGCAATAAAGGCAGCTGCACACTTTTTTTCAGGACAGGAGAGTATCTTATTTACCAAAGCCCACTCTGCTTATCCTGCTCATGGCCACTGAGAACCCTGCTGCAAGGACCGTTCTCCCAGCTCATTGCTTTGCACTGACCATCGCAAACCTCCCACCTTTCCAAGAGGCTCTGTCCTGCCTCTTCTGTGCAACACTTGAATCACTGAACACCCGCCTGTACTTCTAAAGCTTACCTTCCTCAGCTCTCATTAAGTGCTATGAATTCTACTGAGGTTTAGATCATACTTGTTTTCTGTTTAATGTCATTGAGAAATCTAGGTTGGAAGGGATTTCTGGGATTATGCAGTCCAGCCTCCTGTTGGATGCACAGTAAACATTAAAGACAGATCAGGTTGCTCAGGGTCTGGTCCAGTCCAGTCCACGTTCAAAAATTTTCAAGGACTAAGATTTTGCAGCCTCTGTGGGTACCTGTTCCAGTGCCAACTAGAGGGGAAAAATCTTCTCCCTTGATCCACCAGCTACACTCTTCCCAACACAGCTAATCCAGAGACAGTGTTTAGTATTCTCCTATCATGTGGTACTAACATTAATTTGACACTCAAAATGATTTTCCTACTGGCTTACAATTCACTGTGAACTCCTCTAAAGAAATAATACTGTCTCTTGACTTATGCACATTTCGCTCCAAGTTGTTCTACTTGGAACGTGGTCTTTTTCATAATGGGATTCAGGATATGGAAATGAACCAGAAGAAAGAGTTGAATCAAAAGCAGCAAAAAGAGAGAGGAATGGATGTAGAAGTAATCAAAAAGTCACTAACAGGTTATTTGGTCAAGTAATAGCTGAACAGCACAAAGGGTAATAGACAATGAATTTGGGTGATTTGAGAAGATAAATCAAGGTAGTAGGACTAACAGTTTTAAGTACCTGGTGGACATTCTCCATTGGGATGCTGGACTTGAAAACTTACCCTGTGAATGAACTGACAACATGGAACTGATCTCAGATAGTTGGGAGAATTATGAGCTACACAGAGGTGTGTGTCTCAGCATCTGCTGAAAGTTTATGCAGGCCAGGAGACCCTTGTTCCCCATCCACATAGTCATTTTGATCATTATTTTTTAATTCTGTTGTACTGGGGTTATTTTTTTCTCCTCACAACAGAGGGTAAGCTCGTTTCTCACAACCTGTGCACCCCGGTATAACCAAAATCTCCTTATCTTATCTTGGTGTACATCTCTGCTACTCACACTAACATTCACCAAATCCCACATTGAGGTAGAGGTAGCTAATGACAAAAATACACACCACACAATGGGAAAGCAGCAAGCCTCTGTTTCTGATGTCCTCCTGCTGTCTTTAGAAAGCATGCACTAGTAACATGGAGATCATACACAACTGCCTTCCATGCTCTTAAGAGAATTAATCTGAGTTAGTACAATTTTGGGGAATACAGTGCTATAAAAAGGGGAAACATTAGTAAGCTAGTAAATTGTCCTATTCATCTATTTATCCTATGTCATTAACAGTAATTTTACTTCTTAATGCCTGCCATCCTTTCCTGAATGACTTCAATAAATTGATTACAAAAAGGAGTTAATCTTAAATAGGAATTACTAGCACATTTTACAGACAATGTTTTGAAGATGTTTGTAAGTATTTCTAATTCATCTATACAGCATATGGCTGAAAATAGCCCTGAAATAGGGTTTCCACAGTCACATTACATTTTCTGTCCTTTTGGCCACTTAACTATCTGTCTCCCTCACTTTATGGACAACGCAAAGGAAAGGAACACCTGGGAACCAGTATGTGTGAAAGTTAATTTCAAAGAAATACTGACTATGAAAAGGATGAGTTTCCATTCATCTCAGTTTAGTCTACTTTAACACAGGCAGATGCGAGTCCTAGTATCATAAGATGATAGAAAAACAATCTATTTATTTTATCCTGGCTTTACTGAATAGATAAGGATAGGAGTCACATGCTGTCATGCTGCTGAACACCTTTTCACTTCTGAATGTTGTTTTTTTTCCCCACGACTCAGAAGAAAATTCTCTTTAGAAGTAAACAGCATGAGTGACTAATGGATGAGCTATGAAGATGCTTGCAAAACTTTTCTTTAGATTAAAGCAGGCACAGGCTAAATTTCAAGGCACTTTCTTTCACTATGGCTTAGTAAAGAGATGATTTAGATGTCTAGCACAGAAATGTGCTAGACTGTGATAGATAAAAGATCAAGAAAGACTTTTTTGTGAATATTACCAATTATTGTGTGCTAACAAGCCCTTTAAAACCTTCCCAGGAACAGCTGAAGTTTTAATAACTCGGAGGCAAGGATCACCACAGCTATAGCTGACTTCTAACAAACTTTTTGATATATTAACCCTATACTCATCTCTTTAGGTTCTCCATCCACACTGGTTATAACACATTTAGTCTAAAATGCTTGGGATGCATTTGGTGTAAAGGATAGTTCAGGTGACCACATCCACTATTTTTAATGAATGAGGGTAATTTTGTAAAGTTGAACACGGTGATAGTGAAAATAATCCTACAACTGCAGCAAGTCCACAGACATATTTGCAGATATGACTACTATGATCCTTACCATTAGGAGGTTTTTAATCCTCAATAAGCCTAACACTTTGAGAAGGTTCTTTCATAACCAGTACTGGCAACTAACACAAATTATATGTGGAAAAAAGCAAGCCTGAGTAGATGTGCTCAAGCTCCTTTGAGCAGGAGAGGAATCCAATCTATCCATCTAGATAGATATGGAAGCACAGAAGAGATAATACAACACATCACAGAAATAGGCAATAAGATGAGATAGTAAAAACCCATCAACATGCATCATCCGATCATGGTATAGTGTCATGTCCTGGCCTCTATTAGCTCTTGCTGCATCAGTGCAAGTCCCAGACATTTTCTCCTGTTTATAATTGCTGATGAGCAGCAATCAGGCCTCCATGCCTCAGCTCCTGTCCGTTCCACTTCAGCGCTCACCTATTAGGTTATAACTTTTATTTACAGCCTTGCCTGTTGCCTGATGCACTGTTCTACTAATATAGCTGGAAACTGAGCAGAGAGGAGGATGGGGGGCGGGGGGGAGAGAAAAAAGAAGAGAGAAACAGCGTCCCTAATGGGCACTATTATTGCTGGGGCTGGGTGATTTATAACGTCGCTCGAAGGCTGTTCTATCATCACTTCCCTGTTGGTGAGAGAACTCCAAGAAGGTTGGATTTCTAACACAATGCCCTCCAGAAGTCAAACACTAAAGAACACCTTAAAAGTCCCTTGGAACACCAATGAAAAACATACCTCAAAGTTATTTTAATGTTATAAATCCCCTTCAACAGTATTTTGTATATTTTTTTTTCCTCACGAGCTTAACACTTCAGAACAATTAAAAAAAAGTAATTTGTGTACTAGGTCTTTTTGTCCTTACACAATACAAAGATTAATAAAAAATGATCATGCAAAAGCAACAATTTCTTGGGTTTGGCTCTGGCTCAAATTTTGTGTACTGTTATTTCTACAACCTGCCCTTTCTAGAACTCATAAAAGGCTGTTTTCTTGATTATACAGGTTCACCCTAAAAGCACTTAGCTTTCTGGCACTGCTGCAATCAAGCACACACCTTAGTGTAAGAGCATCAATAAGCCCAAACTTCAAGAAGGGCCATACACCTACTTAACCACATTGCTCAAGCAATAGAATAATTTCCATCTCCTAGACTCAAATTTAACATTAGAAAAAGCATAAAGCAATGAGACAGAAACTGTAATCTTGTACAATATAAATATCACCACACCCACCTAGGAGATATCTCATAAAATGTGAGCTATCCATACACATAACTATATAAAATATTAAAGATACATGCTTCTCATTAAATGCTACTGAGAAATAAAGTCCTTAAAAACTCACCAACTTTATGGATAGAACATGTGAATCGATTGTGTCATTACTGCATTTTATCTGCCTGTTTCTACTGCTCAACTCAAAATTAACTGAGTACACTCCCACAGTTCCACTGAATTTTTTTTTCCAGGTTTCTTTAAGCTGCATAAAAATGTTCCAAAATCTGGATGTTTGGAATTGTGTATTAAATCATCATGAAAGCTGTACAGCAGAAAAAAAGAAGAGCAATATGCCATTTTGTACTGTACTTTCATGACACGGACACCCAATATAAATATCTGGGATCTGGATGCCCTGGTGAAGAGAGTAAGTGTCACAGTTTCTGCCACCAATCGTAGCATTACCTGACCATTAGAAACAAAGAAAAATACATAAGAAGCTATACATTAAGCCACACAGTCCCATCTTTTTTTCCTACAAAATCTTCAGACCACTAGCTCTCAAAACCCTTTGAGGCATCATCTAAACTAATGATTGCAAGGCTTTATTCATTATTTTCATTATAATCCTTGTCCTATGGGCACACTTTGGAATAGAAATACCTTTTAACCACAATGATGATTCTGGTGAACACAAGGAGGAAAAACCCCACTAATCTGGTGTCATAATACAGTTTATCTGAACAGCTCCTCCAGCATGAAAGCTGAAAAGGTATGACCAACATGAGGTAAAAGCTCTTTTTTAATTTTTTTTTTTTTTAAGAGAACTCTTCTTGTGTCTTGGCAGATTTATTGTTTTGATCTTTCTTCAGTGGTTACAGTAACGCTAATAAAATATGAAAAGTTTATGTCTTCCTTAATATCCTCCTGATGGGAACCTGCATACAGGACAAGTAGGTCAAATTTCTAATTTTCTGTCTCAAATGTTGATATATGGCAGTCTTTAGGGAAAAACTATGCTTAAAGAAAAATAAAAATTACACAGATGAATTCCACCACAACATTCTACATTCAAAGCTCTTCCAAGCAGAAGAAAAGACAACTACTTGCAGCAAAGAGGCTTATATGAAACGTGTAGTATTGACAAATATTGCTCGTATCACTTAAATAGCTTCCTAGGAAGGGACACTAAGCTGAAGTGAATGTCATGTGAAATAATCACCTACAGAGTCTGCTGCTTATGCCTGAAGTTGTCACATTATTTCAAGGCAATATTTTGTAGCCAACATTTTCTTGTCAATTCCCATATTTATCAGGATTCCCAAATGCAGACTTTGACAATTCAGTAATTTATTTTAAGAATGAAAGCTGGCTGAAAATTCAAGCTCTGGAGAAGAAAACAGTAACTCCACATAAAACATTTATTAGTGTAAGGGACTACAAACAAAATATGGTGATCACTGGGCAGATAATGTCAAAAAACATTTTGGGAAATTAACATCATATAAAATCATTAGGTTTAGTTGACTCAGGATGAAACCTGTAACATCAAATTAAGTAAGTTCTCCTTATTTTCTTGCTAAACACACCAAATGACTAACTTATAAGCATATAGGCATCAAACATTAGCATAAAGCAAAAAGAGAACTACTGAGCAAAGTTAGCCAACCATTTAGTGGTTATTTTTCTAACATGTCTAGTACCTTCATCTCCTTTATTCTGTGGAGCTTTCACTGTTGCCATTTGACACTCCAAATAGCAGACTTACTTTTTTGCTAATCACATTTTTAAAAATGGTGTTCAGTATCTATAGCATCACAGAAAGCTTTTAAATTACCCTGCAATGAAAACTGGAGTTAAGCATTACAACAACTAACATCTAAAGAAAATACAATTTAGTAATACCGTGAGCAAAGATTAGTTTGACAGGGATACAGTGGCAAACATTCTGTTCTGGTTAAGTACACCTGCAAGGCTTCCAAGAGAAAAGAATCCACAGTCTTCCTATTCTGAATAATCTGGATTCAGTATCTTCCAGTGCCATTGGCAAACAATACTCACAGCACTGTCACAGATTACCTACCATGACTTACTTAAAAGGTCTGAACTTGTACCAAGTGAAAGGTAATGTAGCTTCTCTTTAACCTTCCTTCACTGCAGATGATCAAGACAACTTGAATCACCAAACATTTACTGCAAACTAACAACGTGTATATGTGGAATAACTACAGTTCAGTTAAACATAGAGTAACTTCAAACACTTAGTGAAAGACTGACTTCAGAGGAAATTTACCATGAACTCCTGAAAGAATAACGGCCCTTAATCAAACAATAACACCCTTCCTTTCTGCACACTCAATACAGCTCAGCTGGTACATAAATACAAATATAGGCAAAAATTATTTTGGAAACACAGACTGCTAGGACATTATCACTGTCTAGATGCCTGCCACTGCCACTTCACAGGAGGTTATGTCTTCCCACAGTGGTGCTGGTGAAAAGGATCATATGAGCACTCTTTAGTCCATGCAAAACCAAAGTCTGAACAAGATCTGAGACCATGTGTGTAACTTGGCTGCCTGCCTGAATGTGTGCTCACATGATTTGTTGTGACAGATCTGCTGCAGGACCCGCAACTTCAGCCTGGCAATGACCTAATGTGTCATTACAAACACCAGCTCTATGAGAGGTTATCCATCTATATTCCTCATGAAAAAATAAAGTCATCAAAAGGACACAAAGCAGGTAAAATTTAGTCTCAATGCAAACATCAGCTGTCTATACTGCATCTTCCAAGTCAATATACTGCAAACAGTTTTCTACTCAATATTTTCTACTTAGAAGGGGGGCTTCCAGAACACTATAACAATTGTTAAGACTTAAATCAAATTGATTAATCCCGTATGTCTTATGTTTACAAAGATTAACTGAAAACATATTATATTTATGGAATCACATTTAACAGAACTCTGAAGTGAACCTTCTGCCGTACAAATCCTTTTCTCTATATATATTTCTGACAGCAAAGCAACAAAATTCATTGTCATTTGCCTGATACAATTACTGCCCTTCACTACTGAACTGTAACCATACAGCCATGTATGATGCAAAAATCGAATTCCTTGACCCCCACAAAACACATACCTGAGTCACAAGATCTTTTGGTTGGTGTGGTTAACGAGGCATGAGCTGTACCTGTGCATGGCCCACCTGGAAACAGAGAAGATCATATGTCTCAAAATACCACCTATATTTAACATTTACAACTACATGAAGATTATACTTAGGAATATAAACCATTGAGGAGCCCTTGTCTTTCGAAAGCACATATGGAAGAAGTCTACTGTTCTCAGCTATTCTTTCCTAGATAAATCTGAGTCTGTCTTGTGCTGGAAAAATAGATAAGAAGTTTGGACAAAAATACAAGTTAGGTTATACTTTATATATATTTCAAGAGGTGGTTTTAGGAAAAATACAGACTGCAATTGCATTTTTTCCAGCTTTGACAAAGGCACCATTTATGTCAGAACAAAGCTAGAAATTTATCTAACCCACAAATAATGGAAGGGATGAAGTGACCACTTCTCTGATGTCAAGAGAAACCTTGTCAATGACTCCAGTGAGGTAACTTTGTCTCTTATCTTGTTTTCATTACATTTTCAAAGTGTGGCACAAGCATATGCTAACAAACTCTTTCCACATTTAAGGTTTTTCTGTTGAACTCTGGACTTCTGCCCACTCATCTGGTATCTGCTTGGTAGGAAACTGCTCTCTGGCTTTTTTCTTAGCATGCATCATCATTGAAGAGTTCTCCAAAGATCCTGTTAAAATAGCAACCAATTGAGTGTACTCAGAGACTTGCAGTAAAAACAAGTAAATAAATAAAAACAAACCTCATATAGTGAAGCCAAGACAAACTGACAGTAGCATTACCAGTGGTAATAACACATCATAGCTTTGATAATCAGATATTATAAATTGGATGATGCTGGAGAGCCTGAAATTAAGTTAGATTTAGTAGAGTTTGGCTATTAAAATACCACTAATCAAGTCTTCCCTGGACTGTTGGTGATACAGTGGTACCATGCTGCCAGTAGAACAGAGCTTAGAATGACAGAATAACTTTTAATGTAAATCTTCATGCCCAGAAAAATACTTTTGCCCTCTCTTTCCTTTTTTTTTTTTTTTTTTTTTTTATTCTGCTCAGTCTTTACATATCTGGGAAGCAGCACTGTGGCTTTGACAATGTTTTTCTGTTTTTCTCTTTTCAAATATTTTCAAGTCTAGCCTGGTAGTAAACTGTTTCATCTTGTTTCACTCCGAGATGCTCCCCCTTCAAGTTTTTCTTTCATTTCTATTTTTCAAGAAGTATCAGGTCTTGGTTAACTTTGTCTACCCTGTAAAACTCATAGCATTGTACAACTAGAAAAAAAGAAAAGAAACTTTAGCAATTTGGAGAGAAAGACGTGAGTGAATTATTTCATCGCATTTGATTTCAATGACATTCACTTGGCAGCAAAGATATCACAAGTTTTACACTTTCAGTTTTCCAGAGAACTGATAAACTTCTTGAGTTTTCTCCCCAAAAGCCCCTCTGTTGACATACACCATTTCATAACCACCCAACTGGGAATCTTTATAAAGGAGTAGTTACAAACACCAATGAGCCAGCCTGGCCTGAAAGCAAACACTGAGGCAACCAACACATTAGTGTCTGACCTGAGGTTAAGCAAAGTGAACATGACAGGAAAAAAATTGCTGCACGTGACAGGCAGCATCACAAGCAGCTGGTAGAAGTTACAGACAGTGTTGTGACAGATGGTTGGATTTTACAGATTCCTGAGAAATGACTGAACTCCATAGGTATGTGGAGGGGACTTCTGTGCAAGTGTCACATCTGCATACGAGAAGAGCCAAGCTTGTTTTTACAGTGAGCAGGACTGGGAGGCATGGGGGGGATGCCTTCCCTGGCCAACAGATGGATGGATGTATCAAGCATCCTGGTATCACCATGCTGGTGCCTGCTCCAGGTCTGAGAGCACTGGCAAGCAACAACCACTTTGCAACAGCCAGAAATGGTCAAGTAAGCGCAAATAATTTTTTACAGTGTAGAGTTTTCAACTTTAGAATGTTAAAAATAAAAATATCATCTTGGTCTATGTCAGTAATGCTACTGCAAAAGGTTCAAAAAATGCCTAGTCTAGGGTTTGGTGCATCTGGGAAGAAAATCAACACTGTGACAAAACCCTTGTGAAATTTTCTACTGAAACCTTTTGGATATCCAAAAAATTGCACAAATATGTTAAGTCAGTCTCAACTTTCAAAGACCAAGTATATAGTAATTGGCTTCAATATGCAATTTGCATAAACAATATATACAACAGGATATGGAATATGAGCAACCTGCCCTAGGCAGACATGTCCCTACTTGTGTAGGGAGGTTGGACCAGATAACTCTAGAGGTCCTAGAATATTCTATGATTCTGTGAATATATCAAAACATATACAACAGGGTATGGAATGTCAATGAACAGACTTTAGACCACAGCTGCTGCTTAGGATGCAGCAGCTCTTTAAATAATTTTGTTTAAATAATTTTAGTTACATTCTCCCTGTTTTCACCAAATAGACACTGACGGGCATCATCACCATGGACTATCAAATAAGACTAATCCTTGCAATTATTGTACAGTAAATATTTACACTAGTTGATACTTTAAGTATTCATCTAAATATAAGATCTTTATGTCTCACTCTCTAAAGCAAAATAAATTGGTATGTGTTCTGGATTTTCCTGGGTCAGAGCTTTTATTTAATTTTCCCTCATTAGGTATTACTGTCATAATGCTTTAATTTGTACAACACAGCATTAGAGTTTCAACAAAGAATGTATCTTGGGATTTGCATGCACATACACCAGTGCCTTATAACCAGAGAAGGTGGCAGCTCCTTTACAGCACTCCCTTCTGCTACTGTTTTTGTTCCATCATTAAAAATGTCATGCATAATTCAATACTACGTAGTATGGGTTTGACTGTGCAATTCTACATGGAAATCATTATGTTGAATCTTTTGGTATACATAACAGCTAATACAGGCATCTATGGATTATTTCAAATGGGGCAGTATATTTCCCACAGCTTTGATAAAAACTCTGCATGAAAGAAAAGGGAAGTCAGGTAAAAGTAGAACACCAGGCTTTCTTGGCTATACACAAAGTTAGGCTTATAACAGCACAATTCAGGATACATCTGCATCTTCATTCACAAAATATAAGTGTTTTCAGGGAATTGAACTTCAGTGTACAGTGAAAGGCCACACATGTCTAGCTTCTAACACGACCCACAGAGCTGTAGACTGCCTTTGTTTGTTTTTTTTTTTTCTCAGCACAAACAAGAGATTCAAATGGAACAATAAAGATACCTTCCTACTCTGTATTCAGTTAACTGATTAAACAATAGCTTCTGCTCCTATTTTACTCCAGTGTATGGTTTCTGGCATTTGCAACTCCTAAACAAAAGCAGCCCATGTCCAGCAATAATAGAATTCCAAGAGAAGATGATTAAAAAATGCAAAAATACTAAAAGTTACTGAAGAAATTAGGGGAATTGTGGGAATCACTGAGTTTGCAGATTCAAATGCAAAATTAAGAAAGGACAATACAAGACCCTTTAAACCTAACTTTATCATACTTTAAAACAAAAGGTCTTGTTAACATAGCTGCTATGTTTTTGGCCACCAATATCCCTAGCTTTCTGTAACTTACTCTTAATTGTACTCTAAAAAAATAATTCTGGAAAAACAGGTTAAAAAAAAAGTTTCTCTGTTAACTCTTTAAAATAGTAAAATTTTATGCATTACTCTACATTTCTTGATATATGTTAATATTGTTATTATTTACTATTATAATTGCCATATGTTTAAATTGACCTCTAGAATGGCTTTCTTCATTGTCCACCTCCTTTCCTGAAAGATGGTAACCATTGCCAAGAACCACCTGTTCTGCAGGACACACCCTGAAAGTCAGGGTAACTTCTTGTTTCCCTTTCCTGAAGTCTTTGTAGAGTGAAGTGACTCCACCCCATCAGACTTTCCTGTGCAGGAGGAAGTGACACACTAGGGTAACCCCCTTTTTGCTCCTTGAGGAAGTGCTCATTTTGAACCCAGAGTGTCAGGTATATTCAAACAGCACCTAGAAGCACTTACTGAGAAGAGGAAGAGATGAAGAACGGAGTGAAACCAAACTTGTACAAGAGTACAAAGCCCAAGATTACAATAACACACTGAAATAATTACAGATAACACAAAAACTGCAAGCCAGATAATGAACACTGAAAATAAGTGAAGGAGCCTGAAGCTCATTAACACTTGATTGATTCTTATGACATTAACACGCCCAAATGCTACTTTGAGCTTTCAGTACTGTGATGGTTCCTTCCCAGAAAAAGCACACCACCTCCCTGCATGCCACAGGCTGGAAGACAGTAATAAGCAAGAGCAGAATTTCCCTGGACAGCAGTGTTGTAGCCAGGACAGGGAGAATTTCATGGCTATTTGCAAGACAGGAAAGAATCCACGCTTGGAAATCTGTCCAAACCAGTGATCTAGCTGTGCATCTCCTGAATTGGTAGAGACATAATCTAATTAATCTACACAATTGAGTTTGAAAACAGTCATTGATTACAAACACCAATACATAAACAAACGGGAACATAAATCTCTAAATTCAGTTGCACAGACAGAATACACTCTCTTTAAGGAAGGAAAAAAAAAAACCACAAGGACCTTTACAGCACTTAAGAACTGCTTATTTGCTCAGAATGGGAAAATGCATGATAATTTAAGTGATGTCATTACTAAACAGGTAAGATTACATCACATACAAACACATACTTAAAAAACAAAATAAAAAATTAGGTTTACAAATCTGCCATTATTTACTTCTCTGGATTTTTATCTATAAGCAGCTTTTAGAGAACAAAGTGAAACGTGGACTACTTTGCTATTGCTGAACAGCTGGTAAATTTAACAACTATAACGAATTAAACGGAGACAGGATTCAGGTACCAGTTTCTCCCCTGCTATTGTCTCACTCCTTTACCTGCTTTTTCTCATTTCTTCATTTGTAAAATAGATATGTTATTTTCCCACTTTATAGGTGTAAACTGAAGTGTAAAAAAAGTGCTGTTGAAGCTGGCAGTTAAATTATATTTTTATAAGTAGTTTTTATGTAACTTTGATAGCTGTGCAGCTCTAACCCACATTTTTCTTATGCGACTGTGTTTCTGTTTCATGTTCCATGGGGTCCTTTCACTTTAAAAAATGGGACTATAGGATGCACTGCCTCATCTGCAGTTTGAGGCGACTATAAATCAGATGAAACAATTAACAGTGGTACTATTCCACTGGTCTTCATTATGTTTCAAAATTACCATGCCACAGATGTGGAAAGAAGAATTCATTTCATAAATCTATGTGCCAGATCTTTCTTAAGATGTTGGAAAACACAGATGTACAAATGAAACTGGGACTGTATGAATTAGATTGAAACTTCTAGAAAAAATCTCATGCCATGAAAAGATGATGATGATGACACTTCTACCAGATACTTTTTTGTTCAGATTGCTAACTGCCTATATGTTCTCTACTGGCACCTAATGCTAGTGACATTTCTCAAAAAAGAACTCAACCCACAGCTCAATATGGTTTTATATTTGAAAGCATTCTTGCAAATTCCCAGTCAAAAGTGTTTGAATCAGTACTAAAAAAAGGTATTTTGTGATGATTATTCAAGAAAAACCTGTTTGATGATAACCCAAATGAAAAACTGAATTACTGTTCATTTTAACATTAAAAACAGCACTAAAAGGCTATTTGTACACAGCATTCAATGAAAACAGATATAAAACACCTATTACTATTATCTAACTTAAATAGCCTGAGAAAATAGCTAATTCTTCTTATTTTGTAGCATAGAAATTCAAAGATGACTTTAATATCAAAAAAAACCCAGGTGCATGGTCTATATTAGAGCTGTGTCCCCCCTTGTTCTAATACAAGATACACAAAATTGAGTACAAGAAGAAAGACGACAGGACAATCTTGTAAGTCGATAAGGAAAATTAGAATTATTCATCATCACCTTCACCTATCTACAGCTTTCTCAGTTATGTCTGGGTAAAAGTTTAATTGCAATATTAAATCATGTAGCTCAGGAGGCTTTTTGTAGCTCAGCATAATTTTAACAGTTAACTACATTCTTTTGGATAAAAGAAAAATGTACAAATTAGTATCAGAATTAGTATAGAAGCGAGCAACAAAGCGTATTATTTTCTACAATCACCTGTGACAAGCAAGGAAAAAAAAAGGCAGCTAGCTTGGTCTGTTTATACATTTAAGACTTTATAGAAGTAAGTATGTACAGAAGTTTCAGAGATGAGTCAGATAAAGTTCCTCTCCAGCAGAACCGGGGGGGGGGGGGGGGGGGGGGGGGGCA
>JANIJG010020306.1:105945-126692 GCA_024611175.1 Megaceryle torquata | reverse complement strand
ACATGGTGGGTGAAAATGGTGTTCTCCCAAAACCGAAAGGCCATTTGTTACAGAGGGTTTTGGATTGTTTTTGTGCGGGTGGTTACCTCCCCCCCCCCCCCCCAAAAAAAAAAAAAACCAAACCCCAAACACAAAACTATCTGTTTTGCAACCTATTGATAAATTCTCCAACTTCAAAGAGAGCATAAAAGGCTGTCAAAAACGTTCATTCAGTGATGGCATTTTCCAACAAATGTACTAGTGACACAGTTCAGAGATGTCACACAGCAGCAAAACCCACCACGGCAGCTAAATTCTTGTTGCCTTCATGATTCGAGGACTGTGTGTTCAGAACTTTTACTCAGACTGTAAATCAATTAACTTTCAAAAAAGTCTTAGCCAGCTCAATTGAGTGGAACCTGAGAATGCCTTCCATGCCTGCTTTTTAACCACTTTTTCACTGCAGACAAGTGTACTTGAGAAAAGTGTTGAGACTGCTAATCCCAAGTGCCTGAGACATACGAACTGTAACTGAAGTTGCACTACTTACACTACAGCACATTAACAGTTGCCTTAGCAATGTGGTGTCAACAGCAATACAGGACCTGTTCAGTTAACGCAGTTTGTATAATAAATTTGACCTAAATTATCAAGAGATTTGTGAAAAATTGCTCCATGATTTGTCATCCGGTATTTACCTGGTACAAATCCATATCTAATGACATACTGGATAAGCTGTATTATATTTCTTCTTTGCATCAATGGACACCATTTGGCTTCTGTTAAACGTGACTCTCATTAACACAACCCGCAGATCACCTTGATCTCCCCACCAAGCAGAATAAAAGCTGGCAACAATTACACAAGAGCTGTGTCTGAATAAATCCAGTTAAGCCATAACTGCTTAACAAATAAAACAAAACAAAAACCCCACACACAACACAGGCAAGACCTTGGCAAGTTTTGAAGGGGAGGCTTTATTCTGATTAAATTCAGAATGTAATTCTGTTGACAGAACAATGACCTCTCCTAATAGTATCAACAAGGAAAACACAGAACAAGAATTGGCAAGACATTAATCATCATTTCCAGAAGTTTCTATTTAACTAGAGATGCATGCAAACCGCTTTCATTTAAAGTTTTTTTTTTTCCTTCATTTTTCAGTGAGACTTTCACTATGGTAGCAACCCTACCAGTGTTCTAGTTCCAAAATCCTTTTGCTTTGTTGAGTTTCAGGGTTGCACCTGGCATCTCAACCAGCTGAGCAGGGGTAGAAAATCTCAGGCAGGGCTCTCATGCACTGGCTGTTAATAGTAAGAGTGTTATTTTTGTTCTGTTAAGTGGGACTTTTTGTAAACAAAACAATGGCTATGTGTATATAGAGATATGAGACAAACATTTCATATTCTATATATACAATGAATTCAAATAGTTCAGACTGAAAGAAAGGCAAGAAGACAGATTTGTTTCCAGACTTTAGAAGACAAGCTCCTTTGCAAGACAATCTTTTGCCATAAAATAACATTGATAATAAAAGCCATTACATTTACAGCTTCTAATTCTAACCCATAAAACCAGAGATGCCTCACAAAAATCACATCATCTACACGGGACTACAGGTCCATCATACATTTGTCCAGTTACTAAGGAGCAACCAAAAAGAGCCTGTCTTCCCAATATGTTCATTTCACCCATTCCCTCAGGATCAACCTAACAAATATTCAGAATATCCAACCTCTTCCATGACCTAAAATGCTCCTGATTCTGTGACAGGAAAAAAAACCCCAAACCCTCAGGCAATTCCAATTCCAGTATTTAAGTTACTTTAGCCATCAATATCCAACAAAATACCTAAGGAAATATTGAGTCCTTGACTTTTGCTTAACTGTAAGGGGTCTGTAACTAAACAGGGAACAACCCTTCAGCTTCTGTTAAGTCATTTCTGTGATTACAATCAGTTGAAACTTGAGGTAAAGGCAAATACAAGCAATATCAGTGCATTATAAACCATTTTATTCTGGAAAAGACAGGCATGTCAAAATATTACATGAAATGCCTCAGTACTAAGCCAGAGCTTGTTCTTATTTGCACTTGTATAAGAAATCGTAAAATTTATGAAACTCCCAAAGGGTCTTAAACTTAAAGCTCTGCTTTTGGTTGATTTTAAGGGTCAAGGTTACAAACACTTACTATTCTCTAGTATCTAACAGATGTTTTCATTAATAAGAAATGGGTTCATTCAAATAAATTATGTATGTTGCAAGAAGCATCAAAGTAAAGAGCATGCTAAGAGGAGAAAATTAGAGTCTTTAAAGTAATTATTTTGGTCGATAGTCAGTATAGCACTCCCTTTATTCTTGAGTCTTACAGCTCCCATAACGTAGCAGTGTCAACTAGCAAAAAAGTTATTTGGAGAGTGTTTGATTCTTACACTGCATTAAATGTGCAATCTGCACATTTTTTATTAGCAGAGCATCTTATTCTTTTACAGAGCATAAATTAATGTGTTAGTGTCACACCAAATGTCTACTAGTTCATTAGCATCCCAACATACACAATAGACTTTTACCTTACTCGAGTTGACTCAGAAAACAGTTCGGCATTTAAAAGAAAATGCTTTTTTAAAGTACTCTATGGGAAATAAAACAAATATTATGACATTGAAATTGCTACAGTGAAGTATTTATTTCAAATTATTGCTTGCTTTTTTTTTTTTTTCCCCTCCTTCACGTGACTAGAAACTCTATTCATATATAACCATGAAATAGTACTGAAAGTCTGAAGATTTTATTTACTTATTTATTTGGAAGTCTTCACTTTTTGGAAGTAGATATATGACTGTAATCTAAAGCTCCAATAAAAATTCACCTGATAAGGTTTTATTTTTTTTCTTTTTGAATATCGCTCAGACAGAAAAATGCACTAGTCCACTTGCAGAATAAACACAGACATCCTGCCTTTAGAGGGAAACACTAGAATTTTCACAAGCATTTGTATTAAAAGTCATAAGACAGAATCTGAGGTAAGTACTGTAGAAAATTATATTTATGAATATATAAACAACATATACATATATATAGAAAAATATTTCTTAATACATCCATAAGTGAACTGAAAATTAGACTGGAGAGTGTGAAATAACTATCACAGTATATTCTCGAGTGAGCTATTAGCAGAACTCATCACTTTGACAGGCAAGAACAAAGTGCAGGGAGAATTAACCAGCCAAGAAAAATACTGGAAAGATGATCTGCTATACAACTGAACTTTATAGAGTTGTGAGCACAGGTGGTACAGGAAAGTCATTCAGCTTCAGGGATTTTATTAATAAATACAAACTCTTCATTTAATTTTGAAATGAGTTCTCTAATGCTATTATCCTTCATGACTGCTATACTTTTTTAAATGGCAACATGTTACTAAGAGTTTTAAATAACACCATGATTTGGATGTTGCATATACTGAGCTTTTCATATAAATTTCATTTTCTTTTCAGATAAGCAGAAAAATACTAGTAAAAGGGCAAAATAAAATATAAATAAATAAAAAAAAATATGGATCTGCGACAGTGGTAAAAAGTGAGAACATCAACTACAATTACATGTATTTATCATTTAGGAATTCAGATCATGTTATATAAGACTGTCATTTTTGTAAAATTAGTGGGATGTTTAACATGAACAAGTGTTTTAGGTTGAGGGTTCTGGGGGGGTTTTTTGGTTGCTTTGGTTTTGGTGTTTTGTTTTCATTTTTGTCAGGAAATCTGATGGCATTGTGCTTTGAGGTGGTTTTCAAAAAAGACACCCCTTTCTGAAAGGGGACATTCTGTAATAGGCTGCCTTTCTCTTGGCTTTCTGAAATGATTTTCCCCAAAAACTATACAGGAAGCTACAGATTTGACTAACAGATTTTGCCTATTATTTAGCAAGAAAATTAATGAATAACTAATAAATAAAGGCTAGCAAGACAACAAGCATAACATTATTACCAGATGACCTTCAACATAAGGTTCAGGTCATTAATAAATACATATGCAGACATCTTAAGGAAGAGAAATTTAGATTTGTATAAAAGCCTGTAGAATAATCTACAGTAACTGCATTAACCAGACTTCTAACACCTCACATGAATGCACTGAAAAAAAATGGCATTTTTACAGCACACAATCCCACCATCTCCAAAGCAGTTACATTTTTCATCAATTCAGGATTTTGCATTTCATTACAATCTACAGAAGTATCCTCTGAGAGTCGCTTCCCCACAGAACAAACACTCCTTGCTCTGCTTGATAATAACAATTTGCTTACCATATCTATTTCAGTACTGACCAGGAACAAGGTCACTGAAAATCCCTGTAAACATTTTGAAAACCCTTCTGTCATGTTTCCTGTTGTTACTCAAAGTAGTATGCTCACATTATTAGGACTAAATTTTCTTTATTCTGTAAAACTCAGCAATATAAAGAAGAAAAAAATCTTACTGCCTGTCATCACAGGATCCAAAGTACTTTAGCTATGAAGAATAAACAATCCACTTAAAATTTCCTGTTACAGAATTCCCTCAGTTTCGCAGTTAGCATTTGTACTTTAATTCATTAGAGAGCATGCAAGTGAGAAATTACTATATAAAGGTACTGTTACATTGCAAAACCTAAAACCAGTGAGGGACTAGCAATATAGCACCTGCATCTGACAGTTCTACTAGGAAACTAAGACAATTTATTATGCAGCTGGTTGAGGCTGTATGGATTCTTGACTCCATATCAAAGGATATAAGGCAATAATCTAATCCAAGGGGAAAGCACAAATTTATACAATCTATGGAAAACAAAGTGACCACTTCTTGATCATTAGTGAAAGAAATATTTTATTTTTTCAATGATATGTAGAGTAGGAACTCATTATGATGAACATCTACCAAAACAGACTACAAAACACCAACAGTGTGGTCAGCCTGTCCTGGACTCTTACAGGCTTCCAGTGCAAAAGATGTCAATCACAACAATTTGAACATCTCTAGCAAGAAACAAGAAAAGAAACTCCAGTACCCAAGAGCCGGGAAAAGCAAACTGATGTAAGGTTATAGAATTACTCCGTAAATCTAACTGGCCGCAGCTTTTTGAAGGATCCATTGGGAACTTAGGGAGAACAATCACTTAATATAATCTGAAGGTAATACAACAGTGAAGATGTAACAGAATTAAATATAGAAGAGTTAACTCTTGGGGAAAACATCTAAGCAACTGTAATCTACAGAATTTATTCTAAAAGACTGAACATGTGCAACATGAGCATTTAAAACCAGACAAAACTCTAGAAAACACTCAAAACTGTAAGTTTATAATTGATTAAGAGCAGCACACAATGTAAAAAAGCCACAGCTCTGTCACTCCCCTAAACTTCTGTATCGTTATCTCTAGAATTCTTTTGGTACCCCTATATGAAACTAAAGAAATTAATAATAAACATTCTATTTCACAGATGATACATCAAAATTTATGCTCCTAAACGTCAAGAAACTCATTTTGATCTGCAGCAGCAGGCAGTCGTATGGAGTACACTAATGAAGGAACTTCTTGAGGTGCTTTTGTAATAAATGAGAGATCTTGAAAACAGATCTGTTAACTGATAGAAATAGAATTTAATTACCATTCATATTTATTCTTGATACTTAATTCACCAGGCACATAGGAACTAATGTTTTAATAAAAGAAATGTTTCAATTAGCTTTTCTTGTACTGGAGCTATCTTTTAAGTCACCTTATCATACCCTTTCCAATACCTAGGGAGAACCCTCCAAATTCAAAATGCATGTCTATTATTTTTTAATTAATTCCTTCAGTCTAATTTATATGGTTCCATTTAAAGTGAAAGTTTGCCTGTCATAAATAGTCACCTTTATAGTTCAAGCATTCCCAAATATCCGACTATATTAAAAATCGGGATTTTGACAAGGGATAAAAGGCCTCTATAGTAAATTAAACCTTTCTAGTAGTTACCCACAAATCCCTCCTTGTTTCCCTCTCCCTCTTCCCCAGTTAAGGCACCTTAATAACTACCATTACAAAAACTTTCAAAACATCCCCCAGAATTACTCATTTCTCACATTCTTTTTCTCAGTCTCCTTTGAACAGTCCAAAAGCAGAGCTAAAGGTCATGCTGTAAGAGAAGGAAGACCAGGCACTCTTACTTCCTAGCCTCACTTCCTCACAGCCAACCCAACTCTTTGAAATGTGTGGCTGTGAGGAAGTATTTTATCGCTATTTTTAGGTTTTACCACCAAAGCAATGAATGGCAAAGTGAAGTACAAGGAATGAGCTTCTTCCAATTCTTCTCAACCTTACTGGAATCTGACACTTTTTGTAATAAATATCTGCCTTTCATATGCCATAGCTAGAGAAAAGTGTGGACAGGAAACTCCAAGTCTGACAGTCCTTATTTGTGGGGCCAAAAACTTTGCAATGGATGGAGTTTAGGCGAGTCGTTTGTAACTGCAATAATCTACAATACGAAAAAACCAAACAGGTCATGTCTTAACTACACAAGTGAGAAAGGTCACTGGAAATTCATCTGACACCTTTGTGCCTTAGCTTCATGCTCCACATTTTATTAACTTCCCAAAGGAGTCCAGGAGCTTAAGAGAGTGGCTGTATTCTCCCACTGACTGTCCCCTCCATCCTATTCTGTAATCACACAGAAATGCAACAGAGCAGCGTTCAACTTGCCAACACAAAAAAACCTGCAGAAGTTCGAGGACCAAGGAAAGGAAAGTTAATCATTTTTGACTCTAACAGGTCAAACACAGCAACTCTCACCAGATGCGGCTGCTGCAAAGCACTGCATTACAGAAACACAGAATCACATTACATTAAATTCTGACTATGGAATGCAGTGGCTCAGAAACCTAACCCCCACTTAAGCAATTGAATTTCTGCAAACTTGAAACACATACATTTCTTTTCCAGTCTTTTAGGAACAAATACAGGAATATGCACAGATATAAAAAAACAACCAACCAAACAAACAAACAAAACACCCCCAAAACCCTACATTAAATAAATATTGCTTAGGCCTCTCCGTGAGCAACAAAACATGCTGAACTTAATATCAACTTTTTTTTTATTCCTACTTACTAAAAATGTCTTCTAGAGTAGAGTAGAAATGTTGAATGCAAGTCAATGACAACACTCATTTTCATTATTAGCCAATTAATCCTGAAGAAAATAGCAGGAGCACATCTCAAAATTAGAACTCAGTATCAAATGGCTACAAAAGTAAGTCATCTAGCGAATTCATATCTAAAGCTTATGGATTTTTTAAATGTGTTTTCTTGCAAATGCTGACTATTTCAATATTTAGATGCTTCCCTGGTTTCTTTACATTAAAAGAAGTGTAGAAAAGGAATAGAAAAACTGCTCTCCGTGGAATGAATATTCCTGTCCCACCCAGTGGAAAAGATAGATAAATACACTTTTCCTCAATTCACTTTTATGTAGCAAATACACACTAACTTAAAGCCTCTCTTGTGATGATGTGATCCTCCTGCCTGTCAGTGCTTGAGGATCACTGCTGAGAGTGGCTAAAACACATACTTTTCTATGTCTTAATATGGAAACAAAAGAGAAAGTGCAATAAACAAAAAAGTCATGAGAAAAAAAAAATTCATCCTTTTGCTTCTTGTATGCATGATTTCTGATTTGATCTGATCTGACTTCTTGTGCTACCACTTGCAAGTTACTGGAGAAAGACAGCCTTTTGCCACTGCTGATTCCAGAGCTTTGGGTTGCAAACAGCTGTCATTGGGCATAAAAGATCTGGAATCCCTTAAAGGGAGTCTTTGGTAGCAAAGCATAAATCTATACAGCAAATTAATGATGTGCTGATCTTGAACAATACATTAATTAAATGCTGGTAATACTGGGATCCTGCACCTGAAAACAGGTTCTGTGGCCAGTCCTCCATGTTCCAAATTTTCATTTCTAGGAGTTTAAAAGTGTCACAGCCATGGAATTAAGAACCCTACTCATAGAAAAGCCCCAGGTCTTTTACTTTTCATCTAGAGTCTAAGAGAAAATTTACAAGGTTTTTCAGATTCTTCTATTAATGACATACCAAAAAAAAAGCAAAAAATATTTTGAGTATTCAACCTGGATGGGGCAGGGGGGGTGAAGACCCCCTGTTTCATTTCAGTTTTCATTATGGTCTGAAAGAACAATAGGAAAAAACAACCTAAAATGCTTACTAAACAGAAAAGAAAACAAGATGTAAAGTGTTATTCTCACATATTCAGCTAGTTTGTTATACTTTCTGAAGTGCAATGGCCATGAAAAGCAAAGAACCAAAACACGCTTTCAAGAAGTATTTGAAAGCATTCTTGCAAGCATTCGTTATGACAAAGCAGAGCTAGAAATAACAATTATATAGTCTCTTCAGAGGCTCACATGCTATAGATTGATAGGTTGAATCTATCCCTGAAAAGCTCAGAGAAAGATCTTAGAAATTATCCATTTCTTGGCATTAATAAACTACAAGATAAACAGTTAACAACTTTTCTCCTCCTTCTATTTGTATTTCAAGTACAAGTAATTGCAGGCATTACTTTGGAAACTAACTGAGGACCAGCACATAAAATTCAGATCAAACAGCTAAATATGAATAAACTAAAGGATGAATAAATTGTCAGAAAGAGCCCAATGATTGCTAGAAGCTATTAGCTGTTTCATGCATGCTGTTCTGATTATCTGCTTGAAGCACAAACATTCATCCTTATAGCCTATCAAAAACGGGAAAATGCAACTGATCCCAGCAGCAAGAGGGGAGGGCAGCAGAAAAGTCTGATTAACTGACAAACTCGAAATAAACTAGGTCAAGCAGCCCAGCCCTCCCCCATAATACTCAAAGAGCTACCCTGGCAGGAAATCCTATGTGCAAGTCAATTACCTTTAAAAAAGAAAAAGTTCTACTTATTCTTGAGGAGCAGTCTGAGAAGCATCCCCACCATGACATTTCCAGTTCAGGTTGGTGATACAGTACATTAAACTATGTAATATCTACCACCAGAGGGAGGTGTTCTATTATATTGTATCTTTCAAAAACTTCCATCCCTGCATGTTGATTTCAATTCTATTTAATCATCATTAGTTGGAAACAAGCTTCCTTCTTTCTGTAAAGATGCTTTGAAGAGTCTCTTGTTATGCATAACTGTTTTAGACTAATTACTGCTATGGCAAATTTGATTTCTATTTAACAGATGCAACTTGGTAACTAATCCATCATTTCCATCTCAATCAACAAATCCCCTGCCCTTTATCCTCAATTTCTGACCCACAAACCAAGGAGAATAGACATGCTCATCTTCCATAGGACTGGGGACCATTACAGAATTTCTCCAAACCAGATCTACTATTATCTTTTTCAGTAGGGAAAAAAAAAAAAAGTGCAGTGGCATCACCTTTTTATATCTTGCATGAATCATTTCAGCAAATCAAACTTGAAAGATACAAGTTAGGAGAAAAAGAGCAAGGGTTGCAGAAGCATGAATTTGGTACATTCTGCTATATAAATTTGTAGGAATACTGAGTAATACAGTTTCCTAAAAGACAAAGGAGTGGTGCCAACAATGTCTAACTGGTGGCATGTGATTGGTGCACAGTGGTATGGGCAGAGGCAGACGACTCTGGAAAAAGATTGAGTGCCAATGTAAAGAGAAAAACTACTGCAATATCAAGTGCCTGTATCACTCTCTTGAAATACTTGCCTCTTAAAAAGGAAGAAAAAAAGAAATCCCACAACCCAACCATCTTGCTTTGCAGTGTTTCCACCTATTCTGCACACAAACAGAATAACAACAATGCCCTTGGGTTTGAAAAAGGAGAGTTACACGCTTCTTATTCTACAGAGCCAAACAGCTATGACCTGGAAGACTCAAAACTAGCAGCAAATAGAAACACAGATGAAGAGAGCATTAGGATAACATCTGTCTACCACTTCAAACATAGGGTACACCAAATTCAGTTTTCAGAAGAAACCCATCATTCACTGCATTGGCTATTTCTAATTAAAGTCTTCAGGTTCTTCAGTATATGAACTTTAGATGTTAGCTTTCACAAGGATATTCTTGAATGTTAAATCTGATCTTACTGAAAAAGCAAAAATATATCTATTAAAATTTAAAAAAAGGTGGGAGTAAAGTTTTCCCTATTAAATGGGTTTTGCTTGGACACAGCAACAGTAAATCTAACTCTGTGGCTGACTTTCCACTATTCTTCTTCATCCAAAGTGCTGTAAAGTACATTTGAATGCTACTTAATTGTCTTTATATTAAAACACTGCTGAGGCAAACAACTTTCAGAAGTTGTTCTTCTGAAGGATGGATTTTATTCTCATAATCATATAGTAGGATCATAGTGACAGATATGACAAAGATACATTTTTATGCCTATATATAAAATAAACTCTAACAAAAGTAGTATATTTAGTGCAGGCCAAAATGGAAGAAAAAGTAATTTTTTCCTACATGGGAAAGGAACCCTAGAACCATTACTTTTATCCATACTATGGGATTGCATTATCTCTACAAACACTATTTACACACACAAAAATGTTTTATGTCTTTATTTAAATAAAAAATGGGCTACACTAGATACTCTAACAGTCAACTTTAAGAAACATTTCTCTTTCTCATCCGATGTTTCCATAAACATCAATACATTAAGTTTCCTGGCAAATAACAGTGGCAGCACAACTGAAAACAGGAATATGAAAAGGAAGGTATTTCACATGGTTACATCAATTCACAGTGTAATGTTTGAGGTTTTTTTCTCTAGAACTAAATTCCAAGTTGATGCATGTTTTCTCCAAGATTTTAACTAAGAAATTATTCTGTATGTTAACTGCTCTGATACTCCAGAGGAACACAAATCCAGTTAAGATTGAAAATCTGGATTTTAAATCTTGTTTCATAAAGACAAGTCTTCTGCAAGTCTCCTGCACTTGATTTCAACAAAGACTCAAGAGTGTTCCTGGTTATGCCCTATCCTCCTCCTGCCAAATTCAATGACTATGAACACATTAGCACTACAAACACTCTGATATGAAACTCATGTTTCAATTCCTACAATATAATCCCTTGCAAATTAATTTGTGACCTCTGCAACACACTCTGGAACTTCGAATCTACTATCTCCTCTACATCCCAGTTCAGAACGTAATTGAATCTTGACTGCAACACTGGTCTGGTTGTCTGCTTATTCCTTCAATTCCAAGTTCCTCAGGCTATATTAGAATGTGGCAGCTGCATCTGGGATAAACGTTGTGGTTACAGAAGCTCCACTTTCAATTACAAGATTTCAATCCTTCACATTTAATTTTAAGAACACTCATTTTTCTGTTTTGCAGACATTTACACTAACAGCTGCGCTACTTCTGTGCTGCCTAGTCTATCCCAAGTTGAATTCTGCTTTATTAAATTACCACCAAACTGACTACTGATTTAAATTTGCACACTGAAAATAATTTTTAAGAAACAAAGGCAAATATAGCAGTGCTAGAAGAGGAACCATGGTGGCAGCAGTGATAGATGAAATCCAAGCTTCTGTAATATGTTCGAGTGGATAATTCCAAGCTGCTTTATATTGAACTGTATACCCTTTAAAGTGAAAAATGTCCTATGTTACATGTCTGAAAGTAAAATTTATGTTTATTGTTGAGTGATCTTTTCAGTATTTGCAAATACACTTTCAGTGCTGTTAGCTATGTTTTCATAACCATTTTGTAAGAGTATCCAACTGCCTTTAGAGAAAGGGAAAAGCTGCGTATGAAGAAGACTAAGCCACTTGCCAAAATTCATGCTGGAGATGCATGACAAAGTCAGGAAGCCTACATTAATTGCAAATATAGGAAGGGTCTTTTGGTGAACATTTTAAGATGTTTTCAGAACAGTTTGCCCTGTGTTCTTATAGTCTAGCACTGTTGGCCAGAATTGATGACCTGGTGCTGGCTAGTCATAGCTTTGGCTGGACCTCTTCAGAAATCCTTTAATTCAATTTCATTAATTGTTTAGGAATTGTCTATTTGTGCACGGGAAAAACAGCAAGAAGAGCGGAAACAACACTGAAAAGAGAACAGAGATGAGGAAAGCAGAATCAAAGAACGAATGTAGTTAGGAGTATACTGTGAGAAGAACTAAATGCCACAAATCAATTAACTGAATATTCTGATAGCCATTTTCCTTGCAAATTTTGTCATTTAGATCTTGCTTAATCATATGTATCCTTCTAGCAAACAAAACCTGGTTTTAAAAATTCTTTCTGAAAAAGAGCTCAGTCATTCTGAAAAGAAACAGCACTTGCAAAATCTTTATAAACATTACAAAATTCCTAAGTAGCCTGTTATTTTGCAAACAGCAGAATTACTAGCATAAATTCAAATAAAGTAATGCCAAAGCTGACACCAAGAGCTTTTCTTCCAGTCCCTGACTTTTGCTTTCATTTGCCAGAGGACCTTGAAGTAGCTCATCATGATTCATGGAAAAATTACCACTTTCTGATTCTAGAGCTCCTCTATCTTATTCATGCTCATCAAACCCAAAATCTTTACCCTTTTCCATACTCCATCAAAAATCCGGTTTTAGAAACATGAAACTTGTGTTCTTTGGTCAAGTCAAAGATAATTTACGCAGTCTGTATTACCCATCAAACCTGCTTTACAAGAAAAATGTACAATTATATTGATTTGCAATGCCATGAGGATAACTGCAGCAGCTTGAAACTCTGTAGCAGTCCTGCATATGGAAGGCATGGTGCTAATCTTGGGAATTTTCAGACTAGTTTTCACATCAGAATTAAGCAGCACAGATGTAATGATTTTTTTAAAAAAAGCCTTACAGTCACAAAGACTATTAGGAACAGGCTTGTCTGCCAAAATCACTGCAATGCTAAATTCTCAAGCTTTTGGTTTAATTCATACAGAAGACGGAGGCAGGCATTGGTCAGTAAGGAGTGGTAGTTGTACATGCCCATGAATGATGTGTCACCAGCTTCTAGATTCGAGACTCATGTTTATGATTTTCAGCATTACCTGCCTGCCAGACTTCTTTCAGTGCTGTAAAAGATATTTATCTTAGTGACAGATGTTCTCTTTTCACCCATTACTTTTAGGGAGACAATATCAGATCTTATATTGATGGACACTTCCTGCAACTTTTACTTTTTTTCTCCTTTTTTTTGATAATGTCACCAAGAAAATCATATCTTAATCTACAAAAAGGAGGTTAAGACTATTTTTGGTCATATTTGTAGTCTTGTCACTTGAGCATAATTCGACTTTCTTTCTCTTCAGTCATTCTCTTACTTTTGCTATCAAATCAAAGCTAGAAATGAGTAAGAGCAACTTTACCCTTAACATGCTGCGTTAGCAAAACATGCTAACACTGGGCAAATGCAAAGCACTCCCAGTGCACATGAATTCTGTCAAAAGCAGAGCATGCTGACAGTAACATGTTTAAGAAGATCTGGAAGTTCAGTAAGTGTGTAGAGCTATCCCTCTGCTATACTGAACTCATTTTCCTAGGTTAAGGAAACAAATCTTAGCCTGCTAGTCTGATGGTGAGAAAGTAGCATTTCTGTTATCTTCGTTATTGGTTCAACGACAGCAGACTGAAAGGCTTTCATCATATCTCGTGTGGTAAAGAATGTCAAGCTGAAGCTTTCCACCTGGATGCCTGATTAGTACTAAAATATCTTCAAAAACATCTGGTTTTAAAAATAGAACTTGGAAGCACAGCTCTCTACATTAATATAAAATTACCGTCTAATTGAAGTTCAAATGAAACTGAGCCAAACAGAGTGTCTTACTGACAAAGTTACAAGTAATTTTTACATCACTTTTTCACAAGAAGAGGACAGTTTTCTATAGCAGGTTCTGTTATAGGCTTATTATTGATATGTGGAAGTTCCTTGGGACCTACACTTGCTCAGTTTTCCAGGAGGAGTCAGAAGTAGTAAGTCCACAACTGGGAATTTCTCAAGTTTTTAAGAGGGGTTACATGCCTTACTTAGGCAAAAGAGAACGACTCTTCTGTATTCTGCTGCAAACAACAGATTTTTAGAAATAACAGCTAAGCTAAAAAACTAGAAGTCAAATCAGAAAAGTAAAGAACACTAGAATATATACATACCCATCTAAGAACAGCTGCTATTTCTTGAAAGTGATTGAATAATGACTCCACTATTCATCTATTAGAAATCTGTAGGTGCAAATGGAGAAGCAGCCACATGATAGAAACTTCCAAGTATGTTTTCTAACTAAAACTGTACATATAACCTAAACATAATATTTACCTAAAATTCCATTCAACAACTAAATAAAACAAGAGAAAAGAGAATAGAGAGTAATTAGCTGTACTAAGAGAAAGATGATCTTTAAGTATCATACATCTGAAAGTAGTCCTATTGGAAAATACAAATCAGAATGGACCTAAGAATGACACGTTGGAATAACAGCATGCAATTTACATACTGCTTTTATTTAAAAAAAATAATAATTTGACATCTTTAAGAAAGCAATAATCAGTCCTAGGTTAATTAAGATTCAAAATTATTAGAAAAGTATAGATTTACCAAGCACTCACTAAACTATTCAAAGAAGCCATTTAGTTTGTTTAGTTCACTTTACAGCAAAATGTATCAATAAAACTAACTTTAATGATATTAATGCATTTCTGCTGCTCTCCTTTGGCAAGCAAAATTTTTGTGAGAAAAATCCAGTAGGTCCCTTCTCATCTCTGTTGTCCCCGCAGAGACTTCAGGCAAGCTGGAACACGTCTCCTTGTCTAAGCTCTACCATAGTCCTCCTTTTCAATTGTAAATGGTGCATGAGAGCAGAACTGTTTAATTCACCCATTTAATCCTCTTAGTATTTTAAATATGCCAGAATTTGGTCACAATGAAGAAAGCTTTTCTCTTGTGGAACAGTATTACCTTTATCTACTGTATTTCAGTATCTATTTTCCATGCTTATTCACTCTAATTAGGGCTTTACTGAACAAGAAGGTAGCAATTACTGGGTTCTCTAGCCAGTGTAACATTGCTTCTTCTAACCAACATGTTGTAAAAAGACAAGATAAAAAAAAAAGGACAGAAAAAAACCCCTGAAATTCAAAAAACCTCAAGTGATTTTAATCCAGTACAATGACAGGCAGTTATTATCAGAGACAGCGATACACAGTATACTGTCAAACCATATTCTTAGTAAATACATGAGCTAGAATTGCAAGAGATGCTTGTCTGACGTTTTTAAAATCCAAGTCCATACTCAAACGCAAAACTTGAATTTTCTCACAGAAGTGAACAGAGGCCAGAGAAATGAAGAAGTGCAAAACAGGTCCAAATTATCTTGGCTTCACAAGCTTTTACTGTTTGAATTGTTTTGTCTGACTTCATGGCATCCTACTTTTCCCGATTAAGAACCTTTCCTCTCTGGCATCCATATTGGTTGTATAGTCCTCACTTAAAAGAGAAGCCTTTTGTACAAATATCAATGTTTTAAACCTAGAAGGACAGCTAGCTGTGAAGAATATTTTTTCTTCAAAACCTTATTTTGATTTTCTGTGGCTCCACCCAATATTGCATAAATTGAGTTAGCTACAGAATTCCACTGCGATTTTAATCTTTTATACGTTCATTGATATTGAATATACTTAACTATAAGGATTAAAAAAAAAAAGTTTTCAAAGTGTTTCTGTGTATAAAAAACATGCTTTAGGAGATATTGTGTGGCGAAGAACTCTGCAATGACACTTCAAGATGCTGAGGGAAAATATGCATCCAAAGTGATTTTAAATTTCTCCTCTTTATTGCACCAAACTGAAAAGAACAAAGTAACTTCTTGGCTGCCACTCATTGTTTCATGACTTACACTTTTCATCAGAGATTTATGGAATTTGAGAGTAACTTAACTATGCAGAACATCTTCTGACATTTACATTTACCATAGCCATAACATGCTGACAGCATTTGGTGAGTTAAGATCTAATGACAAAGGAGGAAAGAGGAAGAAAAGCAATTTGGAAAACACACAAGTATTTGATTATACTGATAAAATCCTCAGAACAGACAAGTTACTGAACATGCCTGACATTTGGAGCCAATACTTTGCTATAAAATCTGACCATCAATTTCCAAGTTACAATTAGTAAATACATGGATCTGTGTCAGATATCAGTTAAACATTGATCAGATTTCAGTTACAAGCACGCAAACAATGACAGGTTTAACTTGAATTAGTACCTTTCAACTATGAAACAAGTCCTTGTACTTGTGAAGTATCTTGCTTCCCAGTACTAGTGTCAAATATCTTTCATTAACATTTGTAATTTGATGTTTTCCTATTTCTAACCCCCTAACCCCTCTTGCTTAAAGCTTCCAGAGTTCAGAATTTTCATCAAGCCCCAATGACATTCAGAACATACGATGTAATCTCTGCATAGCTGAATATATAATAAACAACCTTCAGTTTACAGGGCCAGTACAAATTTGCAGTATGGGAAAATATTAAACCTATTTTTTCCTGCTTGTTGAGATGGTATACTATTTAGTGCAAGGACCATTTTATTTTTGCTTACATGGTAATACACTTTTTACAAATGAGACCTATGTAGAAAAATGATATCACCTTTTTCAGGGTAGTAAATTCACTTGTGGGAAATTCCATATATCTTTGGATCCTTTTCCTACTTTATTTTTTTCTTCTATATTTCTTTATTCTATACTGAACTCATGATCACTTTGTAGACTTAGGTGCCTAGATAATACCCTAATTAGTGAGTACACGTATCCATATCCATCTATACATCTCTAATAATAAAAATTAGACACCCTAAATTACTACAAACCTAGTAGTCCTAGAAAACCTACATCCTACCATCTTTAATGTAAAGGAATCTAAAAGTCTCTTTTGAATACAAAACTTTTCTATTCCTAATAGACAACTTGACTGCACTTAAGAGAGCTCTCATTCCACCTCCAAGGGACGACTTCAATGGGAAACAACAGTTACTTTGGCAGTCCACTGGCTAGAAGGCTTTTTCCCACCTCAGTGGAAAACTTGCTGGTTTTGATTACATGTGTATTTTCTATGGATCCACTGAAACACAGTTGTGGATACACATAGGCACATCTGCTCAAAAACCAGAGGGTGTTCTGAGATTAAACTGATCTTCATTATAGCTTCCAAAATTGTTGGAATAATATTCAAAATGCCCAGTTTTAAAGGCGTTCCACTAGAAATGGCACTGACATTGCAGCTAACAAATCTCTGGAGCAACAGAATACTATTTTTATAATAAAAACCAGATAGGTGAAATGGAGGAGGCAAATTGATCACCCAAATCTGCAATGAACTCCCTCAGGAAAAAATGAACCACTGTCAGCTCACTTCCCTCTGCTACATATGCAAAGTATATTTTTTTAACCCTTCTAGCATATAATATACACATATACCCTTTCACCTGCCAAGTCCTATCCCTTCCCCAAAACCTTCTAAACAATAGATACTTACACTGCCTGCAAGTGGCTTTACCCCAGGCAAAAGAACAAGGGAATTGCCAGCATGAAAATACCATACTTTTTCAGCACTGTTGGAAAACGCTCAAAATATAATGATATAGGTAAAGAAACCTGTATAAAATAAAACATTATACAAATGTGCCTTTGAGTCAACTTGATTCTATACTAACACAAGACAAGATGAAGCACTAGGCACTCCAAATATTTTCAGAGGCAATATAAACCATGAAAAAGTCGATGAAGTATTAGATTTACAGGAAAATTTGAAGCAAGAAATGGGAAAGTTAAACATTAACATTTCTTGAAGGGTTTTTTTCTGGTGACTTTTTGGTTTCCTTTTTTTTTTTTTTTTAATTATTATTTTCTCTGTTTGGGTTTTTTTGGTTGTTTTGTTTTTGTTTGTTTGGTTTTTTTTTTTCCTTTAATTATATGGAAGTAGAACACCATAGAAATTAAGCAAATGGCCTACTAAATTTAAAAACTCGAGTGCACCTTTGTTGTTACTATCAAAATCCAAGTACCTAACATTCATACGATTCACTTCTCTAAACTGATGATGCATTTTTTTCCATTACCTATCATGTTTCACCCATTAAACTATGAGCTTTCTCAAAGACTAGAAACACCAGCCATGTTTAATGGGTAAAAGCATCAAGAATAATTATGAAAAACTACAGAAAACCCAAGAGACACTAATTATTTTCTGTCAGGAGAGCAAGTCCCATTAGAATGAGAGAAGTACACAGAAAAAGGAGACGCCTGATTTTTTTTTTTAGGAGCAATTATAAGTGTAAAAGGTAGGGGTGGTTTCTTCTTTTTCTGTGTGAAAGTGACAATGATTCTGGAAATTACACATATTTTACAACACGGGGCAATTGTGTGGGCAAACATTTTATGAGCAACAATTACTAAAAAGCTCACAGGAAAGGAGCTCACAATACTTAAGTCAGATGATGAAATATCATTTTATACTGGCATCTTCAAGAGGCCTAGAAAGTATTAAGAATAGAACATATCTAGTGAAAAAATTAATTTTATTCCTACACCAGAATGAGGTTTATATATTGCATTTGAACACAGCATAGAGATGTTGGTTAGAAAAAAACACTTCATAGGGATAAAACACAGAAAACACAGATTACTATGAGACAAGATATTAAAGATCTTAATCATCTTTAAAAATTGAAGAAAGCAATTGTCTCCAGCAGGTTTGGAAGGAAAGGTAAGTATCTGATCATTCAATAGTACCCTTAGCTGGCTGCTTGAAAAGCAACATTGAACAACCCTCAAAAGACCAATTCAATAATGCTCAGCAAGTAGTATAAAAAAAAAGAGATTCTGAAGAGAACATCACTGGGTGAAAAATTCATGGTCCTGCAGAGTGTAAGAAGACAGAGAAAGCTAAATGAAGAGAAGAACTTTGATTGCAGTCATTTTTAGAAGACTGCACCATCCAGGGTAGAGGATTTGTATTTATATCAAAGCACATAGGAGCTGCTCTTCAACACTGGGTTTCTGGGTGATGTTGTGCAAGTCACTTCAAATAAATTTCTTTCCACTTTTTCCACATGCTGGTCATGTAAAATTAGCTTACAAACTCGACAGCACAATGATTTGCACTCAGAATTCACTTACAAAAGATGCTCAGGAAAGTTAATTCAAATTAAAATGAATTAAAAGTCTGAAGTCATTGAACATAAGGCTAAGTATAGTATATCATTTCTCAGAGATACCAAATCTTTAGATTCAACTTCACACCTCCAGTCAATACACTAAGTTTTTCCATCTCTTACATTGGCCTTCTCTGCATGTCTAATGGTAGATTTCTGAAGTAATATTTTAAGAAAAGCCTGAATATGCAAAATTACTGCTTCACTACTTAATTATTTATTACTGCTTTTAGTGCCTCAAGTAGTACAAAGAAATTTTCTCTTTAAAAAAAATTTTCTTTGTCCTAAGAACTAGAATCGGAATTCCCTAATTTGCAAAAACTCACTATATCAATATTCAGCAAACTAGCTGCAGCCCATCAAATTAACCTAGCACTCCTCCTCCATTTTAGTATGTCTCTTGGAAAGCTTTACACCAATAACCTTACTATAAACTGACTTTCATGGACAAATCCTTAATCTTCCCCACAATGCTTATCTCAGGTAGGATAATGTTTGATCTAATTCGAATAGATTTTCATTTCAGAACCAATTGTAAATCTCAGCATGGGATTATATACAAATTCAGTGAGATAGTCTCATAGAAGAATCTGCTGCTGCTCTGCATTTGGTAGGATTTGCAGCATTTTTTCCTTATGGGGACAAGAGCTCAAGGAGAAAGGTTAGTCAAAAAAAAGAAAATTTAAAACTAAATGACACTTCTTTTCTGCTAATCATACTAATATGACTATATATGAAATCTGGCTTAACTGCTCATGGCATTTCTATTTACCTTTAGAAATTCTGAGGCAAACTGCGTTCTCTCTTCTTAGAGGATTTACACTGCATCTAGTGAGTTGCAGCAATTAATGCAGAACAAGAAAGCAGCTCTGCAAACCTGCTGACAGCTGTTTAATGGGAGAGGTGGCAAGTGGTGGACATGTCCTGGCAGCGTGCTTAATGGATACACAAACACCCAGAGTCGTCAGCCTTAAGTGATACTGGCAGAAAATTAACTGAGAGATACAAAGCTCATTTAACAGAGACCCACAGCAGTCTGGACAATACAAAACCGTGTAAAGGTTGGAGGAGGGAAAATGAGAAGATGCATTTCTTCAAGGGGATGGCAGTCTTTAATTTCACAAGTCATTTTATTTAGCCTTGTTGCTTCAGTGCACAAACCATTGCCTCTGCTTTGGAAAGCAAATGCTTTTGTACAGATCTGCAAGCTCCCTGGATAGAGAACGTCACAGACTTGCTTGAGTTAAAAGAAGATTTTCATGTTAATAACACTGCCAACATATCACGTTTTCTTCAGATACTTCAGAACGTGGCTGCAATAGAAATTAGTCTCTCTCTCAAATTATGACCATTTCAAAATGCAAACCTCAACCACTGCCAGACCTATTGTAATTACCAACAGAAAGGAAACCACTATATTGACTTATGCCAACTATTGGCATTTGGAAATAACAAGAAAGACCTACCAACAATGATTTAAAAAAACCAACCAAACAAACAAAAATCACACAAACAAAACATCAAAACATGAGAGT